>ADNK01002323.1:0-15274 GCA_000320545.1 Bigelowiella natans CCMP2755
TACTACACACACACACACACACACACACACACATATATATATATATATATATATATATATATATATATATTAAATGCTCATGATCGATCAGATGGCAAGCGTACACGATGAAGGACCGATGTGCCTACAGACACCCGTTTCATCCTGATTTGCATATACACTCGATTTTTGCAAGGTTTCTCAGTTAAATAAATATCCGGCAATTCTATATCGCCAACAGATTCTACTTTTCAATCACCTATGAATCAAATTTTCTTTCTCTCTCACTCTCTCTTTTCTCTCTCTCTCTCTCTCTCTCTCTCTCTCTCTCTCTCTCCCCCCCCCTTCATTCTCCTCATCGTGCCTCTCCCATCTTCCTCCTCCTTCCCCTCTGCTCCCCTCCCCCCCAGGCACAGCATGTGGATAATCGATTTCGTGCTGCGCCGAGCGGGGGTATTGAACTAGATACATATATAACCGCAAAGAGTGTGTATATTGCAGCGAGGACAATATGAAGGATGATTCCTTTTTGGCTTAGATGGAGTGCCCTTCCCCAGCTTCCATCATCTGAATCGACACTTCTTTTCTCTGCTTGTTCGTTTCTCCGTGTATCATCTATCGCCAGGTCTTCAATCTTGAGGAGGTCGCGAGAGTCGTGATTCGAATCGGAGCATAGCGTGGCGTTTTCTGTCGTTTTTGAGAATGCTTTCCGCCCCCACCTCCCGGATGTGTCTCCCTACCGAGCGGCCTCCTTTCTTCTCCTTTCTTCTCTTCTTTTTTTCCTTTCTCCCCTTTGCTTTGCGCCGAAATCCTCCTCGGGTTATCTCCTCCATTATTCTTTTCTCCGCGCCTTTGCGTTCGGTCTCTGCTGTCTTGCACTCGAGGGAAAGTCCCTCCCCCCCCCGAAGCAAACTTGACAGCTCCCATCCAGCTTGCGCGCGCATTTGGTCCGTATACTTACTCGCAGCGCATTGATCTGCCCCCCCCCCCCCCCCCCCCCCCCGGAATTTGGGGGGGGCTGAACGGGGTTCCCTTTAAGAAAGAAGGGTTTGCAATTATGTGCGACGGGGGGGATTTGGGGAAATTTTTTGAGGAGGCATGCGATCTTACGCGCATCGTATCTCCGTTTTTGCAAATACAACAACTCGAAAACGTCAGGTGTGGGTCGAGCCGGATATGGTACCGAAGGTCGTGTTGAAGCCGATCAGCAAACCAATGGCCGCTCTGCAGATGGAGGCGATTCTGGTAAAAGCGTACATAGCATATGTGCCCTCGAGAATCATGCCCGTCCTCCCTTCCCCTGCCACCATCATCATTTTAACCTTGTGATGAAATCGTCGTTCCATACGATTTCGACCCCTCTGAGGCGCCCCGGCCTTCTCTCCATATGGGAGAGAAGGGGGGAGGCGGGCATTGGACTCACGCGTTTTCGGTTTGTCTTCAGAACAACTTGGGCCTCATCAACCAGAAGATTTCCAGCGTCATAGGTAATTTGGCGCTCAGAATTACATCACGAATCCAAAAGAATGTGACATAAGATATGAATATTAACACGCACGCAAACACACACACACACACACACACACACACACACACACACACACACACACACACACACGGGCGCGCGCGCGCGCGCAACTAAATATGGCTTTAATATTCTAAAATTCACTACATGCGAGCAGAAGTATAGTAGTAGTGAATTGCCATGTGACGAATGAACGGAAAACTTCGAAGACAGACTGCCTAGCAGAGATTACCTCACATCAGAAATATACTCTGGTAGATCATTACAAATGCATTTATACCAATTTAGAATTTTCCGCGCCCGCGCCTGCGCCTGCGCCTGCGCCTGCACCAGCGCCTGCTGCATCGGATTCGACCCCGTCAATCACATCGGGAAGGCCTTCGCTCCGAGAAGCGCCCCAGAAGGTAGTTTGTTTCTTCAAAAAGGTTTTTGTTTGATCGGTGGAGAAGGGGGGGGGAGGGGGGGGGGGCATGGTTTCAGCAGAAACGGTGTTCGGATGAAAGGTTAAACCGATTTTTATTTTTTTTTATGAATTTGTCTAAGACCTCCCTTAAAGGGCGTTGATATGTTGATGGTGCGGTTGTCGTTTGAGGAATCCGAAACTTCGAGCTCTGCTCACTAGAAATATAATATATATATATATATATATATATATATATATATACCCTTTCTCTGCATATATGTGTGTGTGTGTGTGTGTCAAGGCATCAAAAATCAAAAATCCCTCTGAAACGTCCAAATTGCTGCGTGGAATATGGAGGGGCCTGCACGATCAAGGCCATATCACAGATCTATGGAAGGTATTAAATGCATATATGCGGGCGTGCACGTTCAAAGTTAGCTTAAAAAAGGGGAGGGGGGGGGGGGGGGGGTGGCTTTAAAAAAATTTTTGTATTTTTTGATTACCCCCCCCCCCCCCCCCCCTTTATTTGAACAAATGGGGACAAACATTCGAGGGGGGACTTGGGGATTCTAAACTTTTGACCCACTCCGGGGGAAAAAAATGCGGGAAAAAAAGGGGAGGGGGGGAAAAAAAGAAAGGAGTTAGATAAGGGGATAAGGATGAGGAGATGACGGAGGACCGCCTTCGTTTCGTCGTTAACCTTACAACTCAATCCAAATACATCAAAATATGAGCGTATTTTTCATATCCTTGTATCCCCCCCCCCCTTTCTACGTCAGCAACGTGCTGGAGGCTTTGCACAAGGTGCTCCCTTGGCGAGGGGCGGATGATCACGGCGGTCTGCTTCGAGACGGGGGTGGGAGAGGCCAGAATAGCGAAGACAGAAAGGAGGGAGATGACGGGGGGATCGGGCCACAACAGATTGACGAGAGGACTCAGCTTCCTTTTACCCACGAGATTCTTCCTCTTCTATGGCTCGCGGTGATGGATATGCCGCAGGTTGTTGTCTTCTAAGATTGCATCTCTCTCTCTCTCTCTCTCTCTCTCTCTCTCCCTCTTTTTCTTTCGCTTCTCTCCCCCCTTCCGAACCGTTGGGCTTGTGATGATTCAATGAGCTGCTACACGGTACCTCTCCAGGCACCCAAGAGCAGCAGCTCCTCCGCTTCTTCCAGACGGCAGTCTGGGACTGCTAGCACGACATCTACGCCGGTACCCATGCCCTCTCTCCAGCTCGAAAAGATTTCTCCTCATTTGGGGAAGGGGGTGCGGCGGAGAGGCAGCCATGGTAGCGGAGGATGGAACACAGATCAGGCCGTTGCATCACGACACAGCGCCGTGTTTCAGAAGGAGGTTCGAATGGCTGACGAATAAGATATGGAAAGAGAGAGAGAGAGAGAGAGTATGATATGCGTGTGTGAGTGTGGGAAAGGGGGGGAGGGGGGGCAATCACATTCAGGACTCGCTCCCTTAGAAGAATCTCTACTTCTGTCTGTAGTACGAGCCTCTCTTTCGAAACATTGACTTTCCCTCTCCTTCTTCTTCACCTTTTCACCGAGAAGGTGCTTAGCTTCTGCAGGAGCGTGCAGCTCAGCGCAGGCCTTTGGGTGAGGTGGCTTCAATGCGATGGCGCGAAGCTGGGATGGATTCCAACGCAAATTAATGAGCTTCAAAGATTGGAGGTTGGCATCCGAAACTGTCCCACGGGCTTTGATGCTAATACGCGAATCGTGCGCGCAGGAATACACACTCACCCATAAGCACGCACACACAAACACACAAACACAAGTAAACTCTTCGTACAAATGACACGTCTTAATCCATTATTATACTCCTCAGAGATGGTCGATGCGCGACAACCAGCTCACGTCCGTGCCTCCACAGATCGGGGAGTTGAGGCAGCTGAAGCTCCTCGATCTATCCCGGAATAACCTGAAACGACTGCCGCGCGACATCGCGCAGTGCTGTCAGCTTGAGGTTTTCCTTTTGTTTCCTTTTAGACTATTTTGATGGTGGTGTACATGCTGGGAAGCATGGTTCTGATGAAGGACATATGCCGCATTTCGGGAGCTAGAAGCAGCCGCAGCTGCGCTCGTTATCACCATATCTCCATTGATGAAATCATTGTGTGTGTGTGTGTGTGTGTGTGCGTTTGTTGTTTCGTCGTTGGGCGCTGCGCCTTTGTGTCACGGAACAGACGCTGAATGTCAGTCAGAATCGGCTGGAGACCCTACCGAGAGCTTTGAGCGAGGTGAGTGTGTAAGTGTGTATGTGTGTGTGTGTGTGTGCGTGCGTGCGTGCGTGTGTTTAAGTTTTCGAGATCACTGAAAGTGTAACATTTTCCCGTTTGATTCCGTGAATGATTCGGCCTTATTCCGTTCCACAAAGTTGGAGAGCTTGCGGAGATTAGACGTCAGCGGCAATCGCCTTCAAGAGCTTCCCGCCGAGTTATGCGACTGCTCCGCTCTCGAGTATGAATTTGCGCACTACACTGTGTCAATGAATCGCCGGGTAGCTCTTCTTTCTGTTGACGTTGCGTTGTGTTTTCCAATATAAAGATTCATCTACGCGAAGGACAACAATCTAAGGGAACTAATGCCGCCGGAGGATCTTGCTGAGCTCCAAAATCTTAAGGTCTTTTTGGTTTCAGGGACAGGCCTGAACATATCGCGCGCACGGAAGTGATGTGTATTCATGGGAGGAGGGGGAGGGATGAGGGGCTGGCGGCTGGAGGTTGCATATAACTAACTACGCATATCAGGTGTTGGATGTAAGAGGAAACCCGAAGATATCCGAAATGTTCAAGAAGAAGAAGCCGGAAAACAAGCGGGCGGACTTGGACATATTGATCTGATGGCAAGCTCATGGAGTAGCTCGCGCAGTCTTTCTTGCATGCTCGATGTTGTAAGTGTCGTCGCAAGAAGGGATTTTTCCAAAGCCCCGGAAAGCATGTGCTCTCTCTCTTTCTCTCTCCCTCTCTCTCTCTCTCTCTCTCTCTCTCTCTCTCTCTCCCAGCCAGAGAGAGAGAGAGAGAGCGTGTGTAATACATACTGTATACTAAGAGCGTATTTGTATAGTATCTCTAGGCATGCATAGCTACATAAGGATGACTACTGTTAAAAATGTAATAATTTCATTACATCCGTCTCATAAATAAATTTAAAATGCTATCGAAGATTCTTTTTGAATGCAGATGTTATGAATATATTGCAATGTCGCTTGCACTGCAGTAGTGCTTACGTTAACTTTAATATGAGCGTTGATTGCTGGCATACGCATAGCGTTTACATGTACATACACAAGTGGCATTTTACCACACACGTTCATAATTTTCCAGTCAGAACTGAAAAAACCACACGCATTGTGTTTCCTTCCACATTTTCATAATCTTCCAGTCAATGATAAGAAAGCCACGCACAGCATAGAGCATACACATCTATAGCACATATCACACTGAGAAAAAGCGCCTACTAGCTAGCATTACACAACTCTAATTAAAACTTTAAAACGCTTTGAAAACTGCATTTCTTTACAAGAATTATCTAGAAAAACTATGTCGCCGTATGACATAGCATGTCTATTATACACATGTCGCGCTGATATGGCAAATGTGGTGGCAGGGTTGTACAGCGAGGCCAGCTAGCCAGCCTGCGCCACGATGACAACTCATTTATTATATCTATATATCTGCTACAGGATGACCATTGAAAAAATTTAAACATTTCATTACATCCGTCTCATATATCTGCTACAGATGCGATACAATAATCAACTATATATATTGCTAAGATGGGATAATACGTTCATTCTAAGGAGAAATAATTCCAAGATTTCCCCTGTTTTCATTGCGAGCTTGGATCGACTTTCTACGATCTGCGCGACAAGAGCGCACATATAGCAACTGCTTCCCTAAAACTCTTCCATGATTTAAGTAACGTTGGTTTGCGGGTTCACCGAATCGCTTCTTCCTTTTGAGCGTGTTGCACAGCGCGACAACCTAGGCGGCTTTTCGTGGTCCATACAAATGTGCTAGGTGCCGCCTGTTTTTGTGGGCTATTAAGTTGCTGTTTGCGGAGAACGCCATCTTGCACTTGTCGCACCTGACACAGTTTTCAACCGGGATCATCTAGATGTGGAGAGATGCTGCGCGTGCGGTTGAATGTAACAAGCAGTGGAAACAGCAAATACCGGAACGGTCGGAGCCCGAAATGTGTGTTGTTGTGGATGATCAGATCCCGCTTGGTGAGGAAGGCTGCGAACAACGCAACACAACACACAGCAAAGCACAACGCAGCGAAGGTGGGAGATGACAATGGAGACGGACGAAGAATCAGCAACGAATGAGTGCATTGACACTGCACACGCATAGATGCTAGATGTACACATACACACACACGCAGAGAGAGAGAGAGAGAGAGAGAGAGAGAGAGAGTTCTTACATTTATGGCAGTTCTGAAAGAAGCATTGAAAACCGTTGTTGTGGCCCCTAGCTCTATGGGTGAGGGCCTTGTGCGTCATCAGCGCGCTCGCGGACTTAAACACCCTTCATGGTTGACATACGCGTGGCGTGAGATGACACAGAGTTCTATGAAGATCATGCGAAGCGCGTGCATCTTATCGACGAAAACCGTTATACGCAAAACAAAAGTAAAATTAAAATGAAAAAACAAAACGAGAGACGAACTATCGAAGACCGTCCTCTTCTCCTCCTCAACGAATGCAACAGTCAGTGACAGCAGCAACAACAACAACAACAACGACAACAACAACAAGAAGCTGAGAGGGAGGGTCATTCACGCGCTACTTGTAGCATTCGTCCGCATTGCACTTTGATATACACGCTCCGAACCAAGCTTCTGCCGTCGCGCGGACTAGCGTGGGGCGATCGTTCATCTGCTCGAAATTGCGAGAATTCAGTGATGAAAGATCCTAGGAGATAACACACGAGAGATAGCGAATTCTATAGAAAAGCAAGAAGTGGTGCAACCCTTTGATGCGTCATCAGATGCAACCAAGCCCCCCTCCCAGAGATAGGACGCTGTGGAAACCGCATCATCGGTCATTTGTTCATTCGTTTGACACATCGAGTATGTCGGTCAAATTTCTAACGAAATCCCGCGATTTCTTCGCTGTATGCGACAACCATCATGCATGAGCAGTATTTATTTGAAAAAAGATGACTGCACTCTTCCCCTCCACCCCCCTCCACTCCCACCGACCTGGCCACAAAAGCACATTTTCCTCATAAATTTGACATTTGTCTCATTTTCGCTGGTTAGAGCCAATAGATGCTCTTCCATCCCACCGCCACCCCCCCCCCACTCCCACCCCCCTGGGCCCCCCGCCGCTGTGCGTGGCAAATGCGTCTCCCTGCGGCCGTCGTACGAGTCGATATGTAGCCTGCGGTGCCTGCGAATTTGCCCAGAAGAAGGTTATGTGTGGGCCTATTCGTGCGTGTAGTGCAAGGCACATGATGCATTCACGTTGGCGGGGAGAGGGGGGGGCGTTCTGACACAACCTGAGAAGGTCTCGAGAGGTGGGGTGCGTGGCATTGCAGAAGTCGCATATGTACGAAGGGCCAAGCCCGTGCGCCTGGCTCTCGTGGACCTGCCTGTGAAAAGCATGAGAAATATGCTTACTAATATACCTTGGTGTTTGGAGGGGGGGGGGGGGGGGTATAAATCGCATGCTCCATCACGAGGATACATATCTCTGCTGCAGAGAGACACCCAAGGAAGTTGTGAAGGAAAGTCATCGCTCTGGATGGCTGTTGTGAGTGGATTCTGCCTCCCTCCCAACGACCTCACGACAACGAACGATTGTTCTTCCATACGCTTTCTGTTTCGCAGGAGGAAAGGAGGCTGCTGGCACTCAGCCCTACCTGGCCATCCGCCACCGGAAGCGCTGGGAGCACACTCTACACGCGTGCTTTGACTCTCCTAGCAGCAGGAGGAGGAGACGAAGGCCAAGAAACAGAGGAGGAGGAGGAGGAGGAGGAGGAGGAGGAGGAGGAAGGAGGGTTGTCAGAAACAAACGAGAAAATGCCATGGGTAGGTATGAGATCGGGAGCACATCAACAGCGCCACCACCAACAACAACAACAACAACGTGCAAAGAGGGATTGTATATCATCATCATCATCATCATCATCATCACCATCATCATCATCACGAATGGCCTCCTAGCCGACAGATTTTAAGATACTATTAAACCGACCAAGCTCCGCTGCTACCTGTGTGGACGTGGATGTGTTCTTGGAGGCTCTCACGCCTGAAAAAGCGTTTCTTGCAATTTCCACACTCAAACCGCTTGGTGTGCACCCGTTCCAGATGAGGCTAAATGCAGGTGTCAATACCCGATAAGAGCAAAAGTAGAAGAAGAAGAAGAAGAAGAAGTAGTAGCAGCAGAACAAGTAACCAATGAATCAATCAAATAGCTGTTATTTATAATATCGAGCATGACATGCGAGGGAGGAGGGGAGGAGGAGGAGGAGGAGGAGGAGGAGGAGGAGGAAGAGGAGGAGACTCCGGAGGCCGAGACTTTGCACTCTTATCGATGCATTGGTGTGATTAGCCGGAATAACGCAACCACTACTACTACTACTACTACTACTACTACTACTACTGCTGCTGCTGCTGCTACCACTTCTACCGCTACTACTACAACCTTGATGTTGCGGAGAAAGGCGATCCTCCGCTTGCAGACGACACACTTCCACGGACCAACGTTAGAGGATGAAGAGGAGGAGGAGGAGGAGCTGGTGCCAGCTGCCCCTTCCATGATCTCCGCGCAGTGTTTGTTTACAGCAAACCGATCATCCTCGTCGAACGTTCTCGACGACTCAAGCACCAGCGGAGGGAGCTGCGAAGGCGTGGAAGGCACATACCACACACAACCACGTTATCCTCAAAAATAAGGTTTTACGCCGCAAGCCGCCGCTGCTGCTGCTGATGCTACTACTGCGACGGCCTCGACTACTATGGCCGCCCCCCCCTCTCTAGGTGCTACGAAAACTATTACCCTAGCACTCATCGGAGTGCGTGGAGTCTGCACCCATGTGAGAGTAATGATGGTAGCGTTCGGTGAATATGATGACGACGATAACGACGAAGACGATGATAGCGGCATCGGTCTTCGTCCAGGTTTCTCCCTTCGTTGGTTATATCCGGCTGAGAATGTGGTAAGGGTAGAGTGTGTTTGTGTGTGTGTGTGTGTGTGTGTGTGTGTGTGTGCTTATGTGTGTATGCAAGATTCAACGTTTTTGTCCTTCTTCATGCTCGCAGTATCATTCATTGAGAGTGACTGCTAAGCAGTGTAACAACGAGCTCTCGAATGAATAAAAGCCACTCATTCAAAACACCCGCTTCAAACACTCTCATTGAAGCTGTCCCCACCTTGATAGCATCCGCGACAAAGCTTGCCCTTGCGCGCAGATTGAGACGTAGCGTTATTCTGTTTTCCACATCCCCCGCAACTGATGGAGAGTAAATAACGTTGGTGTCGTTTTGGCAAAAAAAGCGGGCCGAAGAAAATAGCAAAACCACCCGACCCCACGTGCTCGGTAATCGGAGCGTGTATATGTTAGCTGCACCGACGCGTTCAGAATTCAAAACTTGATACGATGTTTATTACGTGAAAGTGACATAGGGCTTCTTCTGTCGCAGATTTCCCACTGAAAGAATGGCGGTAATTGGCGGCTGGAGATGCCTTTCATGCTGCAAGAAAAATAAACGAAGGGTCAAACCTAAAAATGAGCAAGCGCCAATCTCCAACAAAAACATATCGAAGTCATCATGTCAAATTCTTCAGGAATTAAAAAAACGATGTGCTGACCACTGCAATAGCAATCGCAGCAGCAGCCATCACCGCAAGCATCTGTTAACTTTAGCCCTGGTATCAGCATTCGCTGGGGGGGGGCCTTCTCTCCGAACTCTTCTTCGCTCCGATCCGTCTGAATCGACAGCAGAGCTAATTTTAGTCATATATTTATCGAATATCTATCGATCTAAAAACTCCGAAAACACACTAGCACTTTTTACAAATTGTGTGTTGCGAAGAAGGATACTTGAGAAAATCTAAATGATCTTCCGGTTATTCTATCATTAAAATATTGACTAATAACCTCAAAACCCCACACGCCCAAAACCATGCACATGCTGAAACCAGCGGAGGCAGCAAGGAGGATTACTGGAAAAAAACCAAGTGATTCTCTCCTGCGACAACACATTTTCGCTGTCGCAGGGAAAGTTCATCACTGCCGAATCTTCTATCATCCGATTCGGCTACGCCAGCTCCTGTCCCTCCCCACCCTAGTCAATTTCAGATCCCTCCCGCACTTTCGAAGCTGACGGTCTTCTTGCTAAATCGTGTGATCAAAGATCCTAGCTTGTTGTTAATCATTTCTCGTCGTTCCAACCCCCCCCGCCCCCCGTTCACCCATTTCAAAAAGGTGTGACGTTGGGCGCTTAGATGGATAAGAAGGGTTTGCAACTCTTCGTGGATCTGGTCGCTCATGAGGGCCACAAGCACCATGTTCCTGGTTTGTATTCCCATCTCTTCATGGTCAATTCAAGTGGTTTGTGCACTAAAAACTGCCTATCCCACAGGCTGCCAGTTCAAAGTGACAGGGGCAGACCTCACAGTGAAGAAGGGGAGGCTTCAGACGGCTACATGCCAGGTCGTCACCACGCACATGCCTCAAAATCATCTACCCTCATAGATTTCGGCGTGCTTCAGTTACGCTTCCTGGTTTTGTCGCGTTTTATTCCCCTCCAGGTCGTCTTCGAGGTGCCAGCAGAAGCGTGCAACCAAGCCGGCATGCTCTTCGGAGGCATCGTCTCGTCGATCACGGACATTATCACATCGTGTCTGATACATGCGGGTGAGCTCAAAGCCAAGAAGCGGTGGAATCTCTCCTTCAGCACCTTCTTAGGGGTCGAGTACGTCCGTGGCGCAGCGATCGGCGACACGGTGGTCATGCAAGTAGGCGTCGACAAGATATCAAAGACGCTGTGCTTCTCCTACGCCGATTTTTATCGCCTGGACGATGATGAGCAGCCCGATGTGAAAACTGGCCTGTTCGCTGTTGCTCCCAGCGACATTCTTTACAGGACCAGGCACCAGAAGCACCTCTCAAAAATGATGATCACGAAGACGAGCTTTGCCACCGAAAAATCCCAACAACTCATGGAACAATTGAGCGAAGTTTACGGAGTTGCACTCCATTCGAAACTTTGATGAATATTCGTCCTGATGGATGCTCTGAATTTTAATGTCAGTAATGTTACTTTCACCAGTAATGGTACCGGGCAGTTCGTTGCTATTGTCGGCTTTAACAAACAAATAGCAATGGTTGAAGAGATCGCATTGTCTTGCTTACACTTCTGTTTAAAATATTGTGGTATTATTAGCGCGCTTAACAATTATCATTGACACCAGGTTCAAACTGCAATGCATCTTGCGATCGCTAGATGAATGTGCTCTTTGATACTCGCGGCGGCATGCTTCGGGAACACACGCTCAATCGTTCGCAGCCTCCATAATCCACGCATGCACAAACGTGTGCATCTGCACATATATGAGACGGATGTAATGATATTATTGAATATTTTCAATAATCATCTTAATGCAGCTTTGCAACTAGCGAATATAAATGCAATCTATGCAACACATGTCATTATTTAGCACCACTGTTAGCCCGTATGGGCAATTGAACTACATGCAGAATCTGCCCTTTTGGCACGTACGTACTGTCGATCATCAAATCATCACCAATCGAGCACAAGCTGAACTCACAGCAGAAGATCTATACATCATACCCCACCGTTCATTTCCCTATACTATCGGCAGTGGCAAAAATTGCGAAAATGCGCAACCTGAAAACTTGCCTATTGACGACCTACTGCTTAAATATCAGTGGTATGAAAGGACCCTTATCATGTCTTAATGACGCTAGACTTGGAATTTCTTGCTACTGCCGATAGTATGGAAATGAAATGTTGGGTATGGCTCATAGGTCTGCTGGCGCGGCCTGCCCTATGGAGTAGCGCACGAGCACCGACGCACAGCACCGCTAGACCGCTCCGTGGTACAAGATGAACCCTTAGCTAATGCATTCGTTGTGCCTAATAAATCACGAGCGAATGAGCAGATTTCGCCATTAGATTACTCATGTACAACGGAAGACAGTCATCGATGAACGCTGCCATGGCATGTGATTCATCGTGCTACCCACGATGCTTGTGCGAGCAAGAAACGGCGTTGTTTTTTCGATTAGACACGTTTTCTCTCCAGCCGAAAAATCTACCAGTGCGATTTCCAGATGCTTGTTCCGGTCATATCTGAGCTCGATATGCACACATGAGATGATTGTGTTGAGGCTGAATCGCGACACGAAGATGGTGCAAGGTTAGCAGCGGACGAAGGGGGGGGGGGGAGACGATGGCAGAAAACACGATTTTTGTTACAAAAACCTCGAGAATTGAGGTACGTTTCGAAGATTTACAATGTCAACCTACCGCAGCAATAGTATAGCACAGAAAGGTAATAATAACACACGCCAATGAGCAAATCGGCTCTCCGATCAGAACCATGTCGTCAGTCAATCGCGCACGCAGCGCACATCTGGGAAATAATGCGGGTCGATTGTGTGCTGTGGCTTCCTTGCCTTTATCCCCGAGGTGCGCAGTAAGTCCAGAAATCGCGGCCATTCGTACACCTCTTCTCGTAGCCGTTTCTGAGTCGCAGTTGATGACAAAATCGGGGGTGGTTGTGGCGTGATGGGTGCCGGCCATATTGGCGGTGCGTGCAGAGTACGATAAGAACCGGGCAGGATGCACAATAGGATGGATCGATGATGGAAAAACGGTCAACTTTATTTTCAAATATATGCAATCCGCCTATGGATTATGAGAATGTAGCCGCCAGCCTCCACTATATTTAAGCATTATATATATGCACAAACACAAGCAACACACGAAGACAAACACGCCCATACGCACGGCAGTCTACGTGTTACAGTCGCTCTTTACCTCGCAAAAGAAAACTCGCTTCTCACAGGAGATAATCGCCTTGACTCCTTTAGAAAGTAGCTAAGGGCCAAATCCTTTTGATGAGAATTCACCAAAGCAGAAGCACACACACACACACACACACACACACACATATCCACACATATCCACACATACCCACACATACACATATTACCGTGTCCAAGACAGAGGCCAGCGCATCGGTGAGTATCTAAACACAATAACCACACCCGTCAATCATCTACAAAGCTCGATGTTTTTTTATGCTAACGGGAAGTGTAATTGGTTTGGGAGATGAACTTTCTTAATCCATCCCCCCCCCCCCTCCCCCCTTCTCTCGAACATCCATATCAATCTCGATGCTGCAATATTGCGGCTATATATTATCATCATCATCATCATCATTATCTTCTTCTTCGTAGCATTAGCACTCATTACGGGGTCATAAACGACGTCGCTGGCTATCACTACATCGACCGTCTCCAGTTCTTTCAAATCTATATTTGGGAAGTTTTGTTGTTGCTGCTGCTGCTGCTGCTGCTCTTTCATTGATGATGGTGAGGCTGATAATGGTGGTGATGACGATGATGATGATGACGATGTCGATGATGCCAGAAGCTGCTGCGTCTGCGATTCCCGCTCTGGAGGCCTCAGCCAATCGAACACCCTCACCGAAAGCGGAGGAGACGATAGATGAGATGTCGGTACAAGTGATGATGATGAAGATTCATTAGAAGAGTAGGGAGGAGTGATGCTGAGGTTGCTAGTAGTGGTGGTGGTGGTGGATGTGATCGTGCCAGTTCTCCTCACACCTGACGCCCTCCTCATGTTAGCGGCGGTGTTCTGCAGTATCTCAGAGGAGTAGTCCGTTGCATAGCTACAAGCAGGCAGGCAGGCAGAGTATTACCGGTAAATATAATATATATATATATATATATATATATATATATATAATGCAAACTTATTTCGCATTGAAGTTGAAATTGATTATCTCCCTCCTCCTCCCCATCGTTATAATCATCATCATCATCATCATCGTTTCAGAGGTTTGTCATCTCTGCGCGTACACGTGTCTGGCTCCGAGTCTGGCAGCAAGCATCGACACTAATCCTGTCCCCGCACCTTCTCATCCAAACAACATCCCCGTACATAATGCTCAGAATGGGGAGGTGGATCATGCAATTCCCTCTGTTCGCCTCACAACTCCCAATTATTCTCGTGCGGTGTGTGCAATATATGTAGGTGTATTTTCTTGAGAGACGTAGATCAATCTACGACACGTCCTCCTCCACCATCTTCTTCTTCTTCTTCTTATCGCAATGAACTCTGCTTCTACATACCAAGCTCCAAGACCGTCTTCCCCTCGATCACGTCTCCCGCGTAAGCAAGAAGGTAGTCCATCAGGACAAGGCTCCCTGTGGATTTAGCAGCACATATGTGGGCGTGCATGGAACCAACGAGAACGCGGTGGTGACGATGATGATGGCGATGCAATGATGATGATGATGATGATGGTGATGGTGATAATGGTTGCGCAGAATATAAATTAATACAAACCATCAAACGAAAAGGGTTCATCGCTTATTCCACGAACTCAAACACTGACAAGTCGTCGTCTGGTAGTTATCATCCTACCCATCCACAGCTGCAGACCAACTGCTGGGAGAGTCGTAGCGCGCAGATGTCTAACCTCAAACGCCTGCCCGAGCAGCTTCCTAAAGTGGACGATTTTGATGATGATGGCAATGAGGAGGCATGGTGACGACAAGGATGACAAACTTCCCCCCCCCCCCCCCCCCGCGGTAGCACACACTTAATATTAGAGCAAATTAATGAGAAATAGTCGGCAAGAAATAATGAAACCTACCGTGTTGCAGGTGAAGTTTTAAATTCAATTGGGTGCTGTTGTTCCTGTCGTGATATTTCATTCGATGAAGACCGGCAATCCTCCACGATCTCACCCCCCTTTTGCTGCTTGGCCCTTGAGCGGCTGATCGATGGAGAGCTCGAGCGAGACCTTCGAGTGATAATTTGTAAACGCAAATGGGGGGGATATAAACCGAAATTCCCTGGGCGATTGGGAAAGGTGACCAAAAGATCCCATTAAAACATTCCCTCAAACTATCCCTCTTGCACAATACCAAATATCCCATCATGTGGTGGAAAATGTTATATGGTTGTTGTTGTTTGGTGTTGGCCTCGATTGTGGGTTGGTTCCTGTGGGGAAATATTATTCTGCCATGTTTTTTTCAAGCCGTCAACGAACAAAAAAAGACCTGCAGCAATAAGTGGAGTCTATTGAAACAACCTGTTTTTCCTCCGGACCCCCCCCTCCGAATT
>ADNK01002322.1:0-33705 GCA_000320545.1 Bigelowiella natans CCMP2755
TTAGGGGTCCCCAGGGTGTCATCTGCGCCTTGTCCCACGTGCGCATACATATATATATCCACGTATATATATATATATGATATGGACCTTGTTCGAGTCATCTCTTGCTGTGATTATGATCTGATACACGCGTCCTCACTCGTATCTGTCTTCATCAGCAGTATCGCATCGTTGCTTGCTTGCTTTTGGTCGTTGTGGTTGCTAATGGTGCTCTCCCTCTTTTCGCTCTCTCTCTCTCTCTCTCTCTCTCTCTCTCTGTGCTTTGGTTCTTACTTCTTCCAACGCCGTCTGGTGGTTGCCTGCCCGTAGCTATGATCAGTAAGGGGCCCATCGATAGCTAATCGCCACGTGGGAATGAATAGCAAGACCAATGATCCGGAAGAATTATAGAAAAGTTATAAATGCAACATAAAAGATATCGTAATGCTCCAAGGAGCTACCCCCCCCCCCCTTTCTCCCTCCTCCTCTTGCTATCTCAGGAGATAGTAGCCCGTACTCTGGCATATGCGTCGATATGGCCGTCAGTGACATCACCGCGATGTCGATGCCCTTGTAGCCATATCACCTGATGATGATATCAAACCATGGATAGCGAATGATAAATGATAAGGTCCAGGGAGAAATAAGAGAAGGTGAGGATCTTCATCAATCTGTTTCGCAGAAAGACAGTCGGCGTTGAGATGGAGGAAATGACGCATGTGCTTGCGCTGCAGCAGCAGCAGCAGTAGCCATAGCAGAAGCGTCGATGAAATAGAATCTAGTTAATATCATGCCTATCATCGGTGAGGAGGACAGTCACCTTCGCCACTCCAAAAAGGCGGTGTATTTCGCTCTCGAGCCCCTTCTGCACATTAATAAGAACACACAAGAATGACGCATACATTGCGAGTGAGTGCGTCTGTGTACATCGACGAGTGTTTGGTTTGGTTTGGCCGACACGACATCGTCGTGGGTAAGACAGCATTTATCATATCGATGTAGTTTTCACCAATGCGTCCCAGTTCGGCACGATTGATTATTATATAAGTAGCTGTTGCCAACTGCTGCTTCTTAGAATTGACCACCTGATTTTCCTCGGTCCATCTTGGGTACTGGCGGCTCCTCTTGGGATGAAAGGCGTTTGAGATCGTCATCAGAGCACTCCCCTCCCCATCCATTTCAATGCCGCCGCCTGCACGACCGAGGCGTCAGAAGAGGGAGAATAGTAAGAATCAAAAGAAATATGCGCATACTCTCTCTCTCTCTCTCTCTCTCTCTGTGTGTGTGTGTGTGTGTGTGTACAAGATTTGCATGTAAGTTGGCGGGGCTGTGTATTTCGATGAATATTTGTGTGCAACCTTCCCTCCCTCATTCCCCTCTTCTAATCCCCACCCCCCCCCCCTCCTAGTATAATTACAGAAGAAGCCGTAGAGTCAAATGTTCGTATCGTCTTTGAAAAACTTTTAGGGATATGCTTGTTAGTTCAAATAACCTTCCATGACTATGTTGGCCGTGCATCTCTCACAACCTGCGATGGACAATCAAGTTGATTAGTCGCTTCAGCGATGCAAGGGGAGGGGGAGAAGCAGAGATGGGTTGGAGAGACGTATAACAATCATGCGGCTTCTCTCTTTGCTATGGACGAAGGAGGTAGGCTTTATAACCGGATAAACAGATCTCTATATGAAGGTGTGTAACGACAAAAAATTGTGATGATGGACAATGGAGCTGGATGTTGAGTTACTTGTAGCGGTAGCAATGAACGAAGCGACCTGTAACCAATGCGATAAGTTAAAATCTCCTCACATTCTCTGCCCCCCATTTTTGTGAGATAGTCCATTAAAAACCTTTTTGTCCCGTTTATGCTCGCACTTTTCCCCCCAGCCATTGAAATTAAGGTCAACGGCCAGCATATCTTCCTCATTAAGCTTGGAAGAGTACACTTCTGTTGCCGCTCCTTTCGAGTCGATTTCGGGTGTCCCTTCCTCAATTTTGCAGGTCGAAGAAATATTCTCTGATTTGTCCACGGTTGCATCAAATTTGTTGTAATGCTGATGCGTGCACATGCTATTGCTATGGCGCTTCTTCCCTTTCGATCCATCGTCACTAGTAGGCAGATTCTGCTGTGCTGCTCGATATACGAACACGCAGCCCGTGTCGCGAAGCCAGATATCGTCATAGTCCTCACTCTGAGCAATGTTGCACAGGATTGATCCCTACACTATACACGTATGGTTAAAATATTATTATCACCTTGATGAGTTCAATATTCTTGACCCCAGCGAATGCTCTGAGTTATTCACAAAACATTCGAAAGGTGCAAGTAAGATTTGCTTCTCCTATCTATGCGATCTCCTCTCAATAAAGAGTACTGTTTCGCTTTGGGAAGGGCCTTTGGGGCGACGAGCATCCTAATATGCTCGAAATCTGACAGTGCCTTGGCGATTCGGACGATAGCTTCCTAGTGAAAGAGCGAAGCCTCACAGACCGAGGTTGACACTTTTGGGAGGGGGATGGCATATTATAATGGCCAACCTGAGCTGCTTGAAGGAGATTCTTACTGCCCCATTCGGATTTTTTCCACGGATATGCCATCCATGTGCACGCATGCGGAAGCAGCTGTTGTGAATTTCCAGGTTACATTGTTTCAATGCAAAACAATCGTCGTAACCGCTACAATATGCGCTTGAATAAAAAAAAGATATTAGAATACTTTACAAGAAGATCTACACATGGGTTTTGGAGCAGCAGTCCTTCTACTTCTCGTGACCTACGAGACATGCGTACCTCCGACGGGAAGCGCGTTACCGGCACAGCCGCCATTCGGAACGAGAAGATTTCTGTGTACCGGTAAGTTCATCCGAACTTTATCGAATTTTACTAAAGAATTATGGCATAAAAGTATTGTCGCAGAAGCTAAATTGATGAAAATTTGCAAAAATATTACAACCAACCAAAATCCTGTGCAGTTTTATCGGGACGACATCGTTGAATATGTTGTCGTTACTGGTAAATAGAGTTTTAGTTCTGGCCACGGTTTCGGTTAAAACCTCTCCAGTTCGGTTGGTGCTCATTACAGCCCCCCGCCCCCTTAGCCTCTCTCCTTCCTCCCTAATTTTGAAAGGTGCGTATCTTAGCATCATTTAGACTCAAAAAACACATGGTTGCGAAATCGTCTGAAGGAAAGTGTGTTTTTGGCAGTAGAAATGGGGAGCTCGGGCTTGTGTGGTTTACGAACGAAGAAAATTGGCCTTAGAGAGGAAAATTTCAAATTAAAGAGGATAAATGAAGATTTGAAAAGGTATGTAGCCTCGATTGTTTTTTACCTTGCATTTGCAGTGAGCTTACCCAACGTAGGGAAATTCTCTGGATGAAGGCGGAGCTTGATTTCCGGCGTTTTGAGTCCCAGGATCCAGAAACTGAAAGTACCAAGCCGTTTGTTTGAATCCATATCCTTGATAACGGCTTTATTTGCTTGCTCTGTGGTATTAGATAAACGACCTAAAGAAGAGGATAATGAAAGTGCTCTTGAATGGGTCCAATACATAGACGAGAGAACAGGGTATCATTTCACCACATGTAGCCAACATACCATCTTTGCAAATGGCACTAATCCTTTCTCTTTCATCCTTAACAGGATCCCGTACTACTCAAATCTAAATACCCGTGAATCTAGTTGGGAAGCGCCCGAGAAGTTCGTCGTCCACTCTTCTGTTCTCCTATATAATAATACTCCACAGAAATTCCAAAAAGCTTACAATGGCCGAATACAAACACATCCACCGACACCGGGGGTGCCACTTCGAACCAATGAAAGCAGATGCCACGACATGTACAATACTCCCCAAAAAATGAATCAATCAGATACGTGAAAGTGGTGACCAAGAAGTTGGGATTTTTTAAAATATCGAAGCTAATGAAAAAGTAAAATTGAAACAAGTGTACTCTTGAACACAAATACTCACGCTTAATAGAAGAAGTGACCTTTTGCGATGGTGGTGCTCATGGAATTATCGAGGAGCGTACTGGTAAGGATTCTATCGTTTGTGTAAAATCAATGCGAGCACAGCAGTAGTTCTAGTGCAATTCCTGCTTAAAGTTCCGCCCAGTAAGCCAAAAAAACTATTTAGATAGCAGAACTGGTTGAATCTCTCTAGCTCTTGAGGGAGAAACAAGAACTAAGCTAAAAGAATGAATACAGAGCTTGTTTTATGATGTTATAATGATAACAATTATGCCATGATCATGTGCCATTTATGCTAGCATGGCATGTTAATTTTGACGTCATTTGTCTTACTGATCTGTACTAGCTATTCTAGCTACGCATGCAAGAAATCTGTTGCCTATCTAACTGTGCTGAAATGACCATCACTTTTGATGCGACCTAGTGTTAGTATCGTGTCTGTCGAAGGGTTTGCTGTTGTGTACTACTAGACTAGCTAGCTAGCTAGAAGCGCACTGCTTGCGCGTGCAATTTGTTCAATTTGTCGTACAACAGTTCTATAGAGTTCTAGAGTTGTTTATGTTTTCAAATTGAGCAATTTTTGCACATCATGCGAGAGTAGAAGAGGTGCAGCTCAATAGCTGCTTGATGACGTGACTACGGCAACAGGGTAGTCATGGCTCAGCGTACAATGTTTCGAAACAGCGGATCATTGTGCTAATTGCTCATTGTGACAGCGTTCAGAATGGGCGCAATGCTCTAGCTGTCGCTTCACATCGACTTATTAGTGTGAATCCGCTCGAACCAAACTAAGAACAAGTGTTTGTGGATTGCATGTGCGCAGCAGTCTCGTTTATTATTCATTTTTGCCTTCATTTTAAGCACATCAGTACGCACACCACACGTCTGTGTGTTGTCACCGTGTCATATCTGCATATAGAACTTTTAAGCTTCAATTATCGGCAAGCTTTTGGAAGAAATTTCATCTTTCTTTGACTCCGAAATAACAGCTAATGTACCTGATGATAGCGGATGACTGCTCCTTGCAGATGGATAATTGGTATCACCACTGCCGACGGTAGATATCGTTATTTTTCCGTGTGACGGAGAGTTTGAATCTGCTTCACGCACAACAACCGATAGATTGTTGCCGCCAGACGAATACATCTTTCTTGACATATAGACACCTTTACTTGATCCATACCTATTGGAGCGAACCACTTCTCTTGTATTTCGGTGGGATGTTCTCACGCTAGTATAGTTTCCAGACTTACAAGCTGTATTCACCCCTTTCCAAAATGCTATAATTGCTGAGGTAATAAGCAAAACCTCTGCAGAAAAGAATATTGCGTCCAAGGCCTTTCTACTTTCACTAGGATTGTTACAATGACTACCGTCTACGAAAGGGTATGCCATCATAACTGCTCCTTGGGTAATAAAAGCAATACCCATCACAGTAGTCCATATCATCAACCAGTTTTGCGTTTTTAAGCTTGTACCGAAGGAATTTGTTGCACTTCTAAGGCGAGAAGCTGCAGCGAAGATAAGCTTTTTCCGCTTTCGAGCCCATCCCTTTCTAGTGTTATTTCCAATTTTGAACGACAATGCAATGCCGTAGAGAAGCAAACTAAAGGCGAGGCCCATTAAAACCAAGCCCCCAAATTCAAAGCCAGCAGTTCTTGCTTCATCGTTTCCATTCTCGCTACTTGCACCAAATCCTGTGAGTATCCACATGGTTGTGACAACAAGGGAAGAGCCGACAAGATAAGGACCCCGTATATTTCGAAATGGAGTTACGGAGAGACTTCGGTTGTGCACGATGGAAACCCACTGAGCCGCGACGAAGCTAAATGTCAGGAAGGAAAATTGAAACGGTATGCCTAATAAGATAAAAGCCACCTGTGTGATTTAAATATGATAAAAATCAGTCTCTATCTATTGCCAGTTTTGTCTCATGATTTGTCGGATAGTAATTATAATAATGCTTTATTTATGTTTGCTGTTGGGACAGGCGGGCTAAGGGCATGGATATAGTCAATAATATTATTCTCATTTGATATTGTGCAGAACATCTCATTTAACTAAAATCGAAGCACCAAAATATTTTGTAACCCATTCATGTAGACTGTTGCGCTGGAATCCCTCAACAAGGTTGGATAATAGTAAGGTTCCCAGAAAACGAAAGGCAACTTGCATCCATATCAAAACCATAGAAACCCATAGATAACTCTTCTTTGCAGCAACCCGTGCTCTGACAAGACGCGCCAGTTGTACGCTGGCCACTACCAGTAGGATACCAAAAAAACCTAAGAAGTATAGAGAAACCCTTTCCAGTTGATTCCTTTCTGCATCTCCGTCTGCTATAAAGTCGCATGGAACTTGGCTTGCACTTGTAGTGTTGAAGCCAGACGCCATACCAACGAAAGAGAGTGACGAAATATTTTTCTTTGTGCAGCAGGCAACAGGCAACCTTTTCCCATTTGATCACGTGACAACCGATTCTACCTTGACGCGTGAGAGCAAAGGCCATTGATACAGGCAATTCTTATTGCGCTGTGACACACATGAACGACAAGGGAACACAGTGGGAAAGCTCTTTTTGTAGGGGAAAAACGATTTCTTGAATCCCAGCGTAGTTCCAGGGCATTTTCATTGTATTTCTAGGGGATTCGCTCGCCGCGTCATGTGAGCAATTAGTCATGGAAGACGATGTGTGAGCCTCAGCGAATCATTTCTTGATTGTAGCTAATGCACTACTAATCAACAGCCCAATGCTACCTTGGTCAAGCATCTTCGGCATTTGAATTCAACCCTGAAATTTCAGGTTTGACACAAAATGAGAGAAAAACACATCATCTGTGGAGAAAGAGAAAGAGAAAGAGAAAGAGAGAGACGAGAGCTGCACACAAATGAATGGGTTGTGTGATGTGTGCTGTAAAAAGTAAAACAATATATTGTAATTTGTGAATATTTTGGTCGACGATTCGCTCCCTGATAATAGGTTTTAGAAACGTGTGCAAAACTTCAAGAATCTAAGGTGATCCCTGAACACATTAATTGCATTCATTTTAACATACTTGTGTTAACCGTCACACCATTAGGAACAACAACAAAAGAAGGTTGATAAGGCGGTCAGTAAGTTATATCTTCCACGAATTGATCCAATAGATAATTTTTCATAGGTAAAAAGTGCTACTCCCAAGGAAGGAACCAGTACCAGTACATACAACGCAGACTCCTATTACTCCTGCCATGTAGAAGAGCTCGAAAAAGAGAAATCTGATCTCGAACATGCTCTTTCAGAGAATTTAAAAAGATTTCAAGAAATTGTAGATAAGCACAAAAGGGACTCCGATGAAAAATCACAGCTTGAGGAAGAGCTTACTAAAATAAGAAAATTTTTGAAGGTCCAAGCAACAGATTCTATCACTGCTGAAATCGAGAAAACGAGGAAAAGCATGGAGCAAAAAGATTTATATATGAGTAAGCTACGTGAATCTCTTGAGTCGGAACGAACTGAAGTACTGCATTTGAGGATGAAAATCGACAAGTTGAAAAACACAAATTCGATAGAAAATAAGGATAAAAAATCTGATACATCGAATGCACAAAGGCACGTCAAATCCCCCTTAAGTATTACTGAGTTGAATATCAAAGAAACAATAGAAGTCTCAATGGGCGAATTGGAAACCATTGCACATTCTAATCGATCTTGTGTTTGGTTTGCAGTGACATTGACAGCGTTCACATCGTCTTTACAAATAATATTCATGGTTGCTCAAGCTGTGAATATGACACAAAATGAGGAAGATTTTCACACGACATTTTACTAATTGAATGTGCTAAGTGTTAATTCTAATCACAACTGCACACACTCTGAACACTTCCAACTGAGTTTGATGGTAAGTCTAGAAGTTCATTTTGTTTCACTTGTTAGTATGTAAAATTCTCAAAATCTGCATGAAACTTTTATGAAATTTGCTGGAGCCAAGATCTTGCAATGCCTCAAGAACTATAACCGTGATCTATGCAGTACTCAGATTCCATTGCCGCAATAACAACAAAACAGGAAAATTGCTATTGGCATATCTTTAATTTCGAAATTCGAAGTCTAGGGTGTTAGAGTGAATACAAGTAGAATGCCTTAGAACACCATGCTACAGGCCTTAGAAAACCGTCACCTTGTGACGTCTGCATCACGCACGCAATGCGCATGCTGCGTCTGTAATAATCATCACCACAACAATTGTGGTCCATGCATGTCAAAGTTGACAGAATGCAACGTCGCGCAGGTGATGGTGCACGATGTGATCGGCTGTTCGTTGTCAAATGAGCTAGTGAGCTAGGGCAAGAGTTCGTGTTCATGTGTTGGTGTGGCTCATGCATGAGCGTAGAAGCGCTCCAACCGTCTTGTCTTGCCCCAGTACTAGAGTGGCTAGGTGGGCCAAGCTAGCAAGAGTGCGAAGCACATATGCCGTGCACGTGCATGCGTGTCCGCGCCAGTGCTAGCTAGCTAGCTAGCTAAAGTGCATTGCAAGCTAGCAAATGCGCACAACACGCTTCAAGCACGACACTGGAGCAGGGCATCATCCAATTCAAGCATGCATTGCAGAGCATTCAAATCAATCGTCGTGTCGTCGCTTCAAAATGCAAAATCAAGCCACATGATGGAGACTCTGCATTCATCTGAAGTGCTTCCAGATTTGTGTGTGGTGCACGGCGTGGCACATCTAGACATGCTAGCGTGGCTAGCTGGCTGCATGACCAGAATTTGGCAACACATCTCGAACAGTGCAAATGCGAGAGTCCTGATGCTAAACTTCTCTAGTTCTCTTCAAAACAACTCACCATCATCATCACTGTCCCATGAACCTGATTGGTCGCCCGCATCCTTTGATTCGATTGGAATCGTAACACCAGCTTTTCCTTCCCCATCAAGGGAACCTTTATTTTCAGCGGCAACATCATCTTCAACTGCTTTGTTCTCGTCCCCTCCCACAATGGGCAAATGAAGCCTAGTTGTGCCTGTCTTTTCTCCTAGAAACATTGAAAACGCATGGAAAGCAGTTACAGAGTTTGAAATGATTGCGGAATGGAGTCCCAACAATTTTTTTGGATCAGAAACAACTGCAATTTTGAACATGAAGTGGCAGCATTAGCAGGAAGCACCAGCAGCAGCAGCATTACCAGCGGAATTAGGTGTGTTTTTTTTTGTTTCTTCGTCTCCACCAGCATCCTCATCTTCGTCCTCATCCCAATCACTTTCCGCTCCTTCCTGCAGAGTGATAACCACAAGTTCAAAAAACGCATGGATAAGAAAGGGTAGCATTATTTTGCTTAGAGTAATTGTGCAACGAAAGGAGGAGTGGGGTTAGGACCAGTTGAGAGAGCTGTGCATTCGCCGGGGCCGGTTGGTGCCCCCCGCCATCCTCGGTTTTATTGTTTTCCCTTCCCGGTAATTGCGTAGCAAATTCATCTTTGGTTTCGACGATTTCTTCGCTCTGTTTTTTTCCCCCTGAAAGAGCGTCTGCTGGGGAGGGTGATTTCTCTAGATTCTTCGCCCCACCGTCCGCTTGATTCTTCTGTCCATGCTTCGTTTCATCATCATCAGGAATCTGGAACGATGAGCCGCTTGCTCTGGCCGTCGAAGGCGGAGAGTCTGTCTGGAATTGAGGGACAGAAATGCTGGCGATCTGGCCTCCTTTCATCTCACTGCTCCCAGATGATACTACTGCAACGGCTCTCAAATGTTCGTTGGTTTCGCTCTGACTCTCGTCTGCCGCCTTGTTGGAGGAAGGTGAGGAAGTCGCTAATTTTTGGGGGGGGGATGGCGGTGGTTTCTTTTTGTTGTTGTCTTCTTTCTTGAGATCTGTTGCACTTTCACCATCGTGCGCAATTTTTGCTTTGCGCTCTTCCTTTTCGTAAGTAGCAGTGTCCTGCTTTTTCTCCCCATACTCCGTCGCCATCAGAGAGGTTTCTTCCGCTGCATAGCTACTATACTTATGCGGATACCCTGTGCTGCTGTCTGGGCCATTCGGAAGGGCTTCGTCGGCTGCTATTTTTGATCTGATCCAGCTAATTAGCGTAACAGGGGTGGGGGATGGTACAAAGCACGAATAGAAACACAACACCCGTTCGAGTGCATTGAAAATCAGTTGAGGAAATTTCGCTATTCATCTAGCCCCTTCCCTACCCATCTTAAAGCCGCAAGCATCGTAGAAAGAAAATAAACAATAACTAGCTCGTGGAAAGTCCTAAACCTTTCGGCGTCGGTTTTCCCCTCAAGATCTACCGTCGCTCGAAATGGGGTCATATTGTTGTCTAAAGTTGATGTGAAGATGGGGGTCGATGACGGCCGAAAGTCTGGCGTAGACATCAGAGGTCCGAGCCGCATCTGTGACTTGATATTCTCCGAGAGCATACGATTAAATGTGTCCAGCTCCTTCTGCAAAGATTTAGAATACATATTAAATACAGGTATCTAAATACATATACATATCTACCACGTATTACTACACGTATTGCTACTAGATGCAACTATTCCTGATGCTATTGCTGCCGTCGCACCTTTTGGTTGGCCAGATTGGAAAGATTAAAGGTTTCGTCTTGAATAGGCATGCCACTTTTCGTTTCGAGAGAGGCCACCCGAGAGCACAGCTTAGCTGTCATGTCGTGCAGAAGGTCTCGAACTTCCGAATCCTTCAATATATGCTTACCATATTCGAATATCATGCTAGAGCAATACCTAAGGAAGGGGGAAGAGGGAGGAGGCGTGAGTGGACGATGACAATAGGCCCAACACATTGAAATTAAATTACTCGAGGCGCTTCCTGTCGGTTCCCAGCTCTTCGGTAATAGTGCTAAATAACTGGTGCATGGATTTCATCTTCTCCTCAATACCCGTGATGCGTCTACGCGTTTCCACGGAAGACTTATCGAATTTAGTCGTCTGCTCGCCGACCACTCGCTTCACCTCGGCCTCGGCGTCCAAACGCGATAGCGATATCTTCCTCTTGACCTGAATTATGACATCGCTCATTTCATTATGAACATTATTCAGAAAGCCTACAAAAAACCATGTTGTGCAGCCCAAACATCCTTGCTCGGTCATCGAACACTCTACACACACACACACACACACACACACACACACACACATCCAAGCACAAACGCCAAAATTATACCTCTTCCTTGCTGGCCTGGATCTCGTTTTTCATCGCCTGCAGCTTGAGCTCGACATTAGAGCTGACATCTCCGCTCAGATGATTTCCCGTCGCGAACTTGTCTACAGCACCTGTGACACGGCTGTCAAGCGTACTCAACTGCTCCTTAAGAGTGCCTGTGGTCTCCCGCATGCTTTTATATAGGCTCTCCATTCGCTGTGAGAAACAACAACGAGAGGGATGGAGAAGGATGAATCTTGCTTTTTTTTTAGTATGTTCTCCCGCATACACATTCCCGGGTGTGCGACGATGCAAACTGAGAACCGATTCTCCCGAAGGAGAGTCCGCGCTTATCATCTCGCGTAATAGCGTGAGGCACCACGGTGGCATACATGTACTCGATCCCCCATTAAATTACATCGTGCAACGGGTAAAAGGGATGCATGTATGCATACTCAATTTGAAAATTGAAGAGTATCACACGCTCCGTCATGCCAACAGCCACTACCTGATCAATAGACGCAGAAGTCCTGCTGGCTTGGCTTTGCATCGCTTCTGAAACCTTAACGTCAATCTTCGTAGATATGGTCGACGTCAGAGAACTCAAGCGCTTCTCCAGCATCTCAATGCCCTGCTTGTGCCCAGCAACCTTGAGTTTGGTCTCTAGGTCTTTGAGTTTGGTCTCTAGGTCTGAATTATAGTTGCTCGCTAATCGTTGCGTCGCCTGGACCTGTGGGGAAAGGAAGGGGGGGGAAGGGAGGGGAAGGGGGGGGGGGGGAGCAAAGGAAGTGTTTCAGAAGTTACATGGTTCTTAACAGCGTCAAGTTCATAATGACTTCGGTGGTACGATACATTTGCAGATTATAAATCATCGATGAAGGCACGAGGCAGATAATATGCGTTGAATACGACCTCTCACTCACCAATGCCACCCACACAAATATAGTGACACACGCACCCGTACACCCGAGGGGAGATCAGCGGGTGGGGGTAAAGAGGGGAAGATTATACTCTTCGATAAAATTACCCAAGAATGCGCGTCTACGTTCTCTCCTCTCAACGACTAGTAACTAACTAAAAATGAAGAATCCACCTCGTCGCCGTGCGATTTTTGAGCCGCGTCGAACTTGGTGAGCTTACTGTGCATGAGGTTCTCAAACTTCTGCAAGTCCCTCGTTATCTTGCTTCTCTCCCTCTCTCCCTTCTCTTTTAAGGCCTCCGTGCTCCGCTCCAGGCTGTCAAGCTGATGGAAGCACGGCATGGGGAGGGGGGGGGGGGAGGGCAATATATTAGTGGCGGCGACATAGTAGAATATACGCTAGCATATCTGGAACGGACGCTGCGAGAATCGGCAGACAAATCATAACTATTTACCTGTTTCTGCCTGGTATGCATATCCACACGTAGCTCGTGGCCTAGCTCCTCCACCTTGCGCTTACAATCGACGATACTCTCGCCACGCTTCGATGATTCACTGAGTGCAGCCTCTAACTTCTTCCGGTCCGCCTCTCTTCCCATCTCTGCCTTCCGAGCCAGTGCCACTGCCTCCTGGGCTTGCGACTCTGACTTTTCAGCGCGGAGAGAAAGCTTATCCACTGCTAATCTAAGCTCGCCGACCCGTTCCTCCACCAGCTTCTGCAGCTGCTCGCGCTATGTGATGGTTGGAGGGGAGAGGGATATATAAGGGGGGGAAGGGGGGGTTGCGTTGGAAGGTAAGTTAGTACGCGATTCGGCTTTTCGGTTATGATTCTCTACCCCGTGTTGGGGAAAAACTGCTACATTGTGTACGGAATTCAACTGGAAGATCGTTTCTATTTTCATTTGCAACCTCTATTTTATCTGCCTCCTGTGCCTTGTGCTGATGGGCAAGGTTCTCATCGACAACAGAGTGAAGCTCCACGAGCGTCGTATTGAGACGCACGTGCTCCTCCGATATGTCTCGCACCGAAGCAAGCAGATTTCGTTCGGTGCTCTTCTTCAGCTCCTGCAGCTGCTCCTCAAACTGCTCCTCCACCGCCTCTTGACGCTTCTTCTGCATTTGCATCATTTGTCGGATCTGTGTGCACAATATACTTGTGCTTAGCTTTTTGAATCTTACCTACGCGAGACAACCAGGCCCCCTCCCTCCCTCCCTTTAAAAAAAAAAAACTCCAAGAAATCTCTATTCTCGGAGCATAGTCTCCACAACAAACATAAGTATACACACACACACACACACACACACACACATATATATATATATATATATATATATATATATATAATAGCTGTGCTACTTCCCCTTCCCCCCCCTCCCCCCTTCTATCCTCTACCATACCTTCTCGTCAAATTCGAGGGACTGCTGCTCGTGACTGGTTCGCGTGGAGCTCTGCAGTGCTCTTAGCTCTGAGGAGAGACGGTCCACGGTGCTTTGCAGCCGCTCGATAGCGTCCCCAGTACTGGCGTTTCGAGTCTTCTCATCGTGGGATATTCGGCTGATATTCAGCTCGTTCTGCTCTATTTTCCCAGCAAGATCAGCAAAGTCGTGCTCCGAGAATTTGGAGGCCGCGGCCTGGCACTGCTTCAGGTCTACGTTCATCCCGTTCACCTTCTGTGCGACGCGGTCGATGCTCATAGCTTGCTCTCTAATCCCATTTCTATTGCGCTCTCCTTCCCTCTTAACCTGCGTGATCTGAGCGGAGATGCGCTGGTGGAGCTGGTTGGAATCTTCCACCGTGTTGGCCAGTTTCAGTTTAAGCTGTGCTTCGAGATCGTTGCTGGACGGGCCAGAGGGGGGGGAGGGAGATGGGGGAGGAGCACACAGTGGCGATTTTGTTCCAGGTATTGTATTGAAACTTATGTTCGATGATTCCAGGTACAGTCGGCGCAATAGTATTTAAAGGCGCGATTTTCAAGCACAACACACGCACGCACACAGCGAACATACAATATAAATTTATACATATATATATATATATATATATATATATATATATATATACATGTGTGTGCCTCGTATAATAAGATATATGATTTAGAAGATATGAATGTATGGATATACGCATTCTGCTGTTCTGTTTCCTTTTACCTATTCGATCGGATTATGCGGAGCATGTCCTCTCGAAGATTCTCGATTCGCTTCACAGCGTTCTTGAATGCCCCCTCTATATCGCCTACCATGCGTTCGCGGAACGCCGATGAGTCGCTCTCAACCTACATGTGAAACGGTTGCACTCATATTACGATTACTGTGCGTAGCACATAATAAGCTGCTGCCTCTTCACATTGTGCATCACCGCACCACCTTATCGAGCCGAATACTCAGCTCCGTGTCTTTTGGGAAAGAAGCGGCGATAGCCCCCCTTGCGCTTGAGGGAGGCTTTTCGTACCACGCTTCCATTGGAGCCAGAGGGGGGGCGGATTGGTTGTAAGCTTGTCGCTGGAAGCTCTTCGTTGGGGCTGGGGATACTGGCAGCTGCCGTTCTCGGTAAAACCCACCTTTGGGTGTTAAAAGAATCGCCGTTAATTTTTCGTTCTCCGCTTTCGTTTCAATGATGTGATTCTCGCGTTTTTCCTTTTCTTTTTTTTTTTCAAAGCTAGAGATACCACGTAACAATGCACATCTAAAAGATACGCTATGCCTAGTTGGAACTCCGAAACAATACTCACACCTCCCCCCCCACAACACACACAAATTATGTATATAAGATGTGTGTGTGTGTGTGTGTGTGTGGGTGGGTGGGTGGGTAGGTGGGGTCTGTACGTGTCCACATTCATAGTGTGCATTTTATGAGTCCACATGTGAATACATGCAACCCACGTATCATCACTGAACAGGAACAGCAACCCACCGCTGCTCATCCGAGGAGAGGCGATAGATTCGTTAAGGACGGTAGAGGTCATGCGCAGGTCATTCTGGGTGTCCATCGCGGCTTCGGACGGCTCGTCGATTTTGTAGTTGAGGTGCTTCTCGGTCTCACTCAACAAGTAGCTCATGGTGTTCTTGAACTCGCCATACCTCCGCCTCGATGGCGAAGCAGTGCCGTGCATGCCTTGCTGTGCTATGCGCCTAGCGCTCCCTTTTTAAAGCAGCACCTGAGAGAGTGTTGCTGAGTGAAATTCGACGCGATTTGTAGTTCCATAATCACTCGGAACTGATCTTAGGATGCTTCATAATTCCCGTAAAGCATCATTCCTACCATACTCTACAATGCCTTGTCTTTCTAAATTCCCACACCCTCCTCACACCCCCCCCCCCCTCCCCCCACTTTGCTGCCCCTTCCCCTCATGCAACCGAAAACCAGCAAGATCTAACTGACAATCTCGTCTGCACACAACAGCTGGATCTGCAGCCTGTCCTGCGGTTTGCTATTGAGATTTTGTTGCAAAAATCGTAATTCAGTGTTGTCGCGGGGATAAAATCGAAGCGATAATCAAACAATCGGAGTGCCAACCGCGCCCATGTAGCCGGTAACCGAAAAGCAGCGTCTTGCATCGGAACGACTTTCCTGCTTTCCTGAGGTTGACTTAGGACATTTTACCCGGGATATTTCCTCTAGTAAAACGCGTCTAAGACAGCGAATTCGCTCCGATTACAGGGACGGTTGTAGGGGGATTATGGAAAAACAAATGTTGAGATTCAAACCGCAAATTTCGTAACAATTCTGACAGAGAAACTCCATTCTTCGAGCATGGCCGCGTCGAGGCCAGGCTCGTCGACGTCGCCAGCGCCGACGGCCCCCCACCCCCGGAACAGCCCAGGCAGCATGAACACTGCGACGAGGAGTATGGCAGCTGGAGCATTAGCTGGAGCGTGCGAGGCAACTGCAACTTGTCCGCTCGACACGATCAAGGTTTCTTTTCTTTCGTCGGGTAGGGAGGGGGGAGATACTGAGGATGCCTGGCCTCTCCAGGTTAGGATGCAGGCCGAATTGACGGGGGGGAGGAATAGGGCTGGCATCTTGAGAACAGGTATTGGAAGTGTTTGCGACTATATCGCCTCAAAGCTGTTCTCAGAATGGCATTCCTGGGAATACAACTAGGCATATCGATCGCACGCAACGAAGGGTTCCTAGCTCTTTGGAAGGGATGGACCCCTCTTGTTCTGGGAGTAATGGTAAACCGATACCATTGTCATCTCCGCTCACCAAACTCGAATAGATCGTGGCATCCTGCCCGAATAATATGTGAGAATGAAAGCTGATATACTTCTCTGATGCAACTTGTTGTGGGGTGACGTGACACCTGGATGGGGGGCAAAGATTAAGAAGGCAATTCGATTTTCTAGCTTCTCGAAGTTCAAAGCGGCATTTTCAAATAAGGTAGCACCCAACAGCGGTCTTGTCGTGGTGCATAATCATGTTGCAAGCAGCCTAGTCTCTTCTGTCCTGTTTATCACCTCTGTTCGTGTTGACCCATGCTCATATGGGCGCGCCGCCTGGCCATCGTCGCTTCGGAAGGAGGGTAAGTTATCCAGTCCTATGACATTTCTCGGAGGCATGCTCGCAGGCTGTATAGAGACTCTCACAGGTGCGTGCTGGTACATAGAGCGCCTATTTAGAGAAGACTATGCGCGTATACGTAAATGGATGTGTGCGCGCTGGTGGAAAGTGTGGTATTGGCATGCACGCTTTGTCGCTGTTGAGCCCCTTGAATTTAAATGCTGCCAGTTGTCACCCCCTCTGAGATGGTCAAGATTCGCATGCAGACAGCACAAGGTTAAAACGCATGTTTTAGAGAGAGAGAGAGAGAGAGAGAGAGAGAGAGAGAGTGAGAAAGGGGGAGGGGTTAGCAGAGAGAAGGCCATTTGCGATAGCACCATACACGGACTTCGTTTTTCCTTCTACAATACGCTTTAGGAAAGACCTCTGGGGCTTTGTCGTCGTCGTCGGTCTTCACGGTGATACGACACATAGTACAGACCGAGGTACTTTCTTCCAACCACAGCCTTTCCATGATGATGATGAAGAGGATGAAGATTTCAATATACCTCTGCAAAGATTCTCTTTAAACTTTCTCCATCTCTCTCTCTCTCTCTCTCTCTCTCTCTCTCTCTCTTTGTGTGTGTTTCTCTCTCTTCGACTCTTCCGATTAAGCGCAACAGTGTTCCCTTCATAGCTCCACGTTCTATTTCAATACACGTCCTCACTCGTCTTATCTCCACAGGGCGTAGGATCTCTCTACAAAGGAATGGCGCCCACCCTGGTGCGACAGACGACCAATCAAGGTATAGTGTTTTTCGATGCATACACACCTCTTTGCCGCCTTTCCCCCGATGTGTGTTGACGATTCACAATTATCATACTGAGACTGTCAATCTGACTTATGATTCATCACCAGGTTGCCGATTTCTCATGTATGGCCGTGTAATGGATGAAATGCGCCAACGCGACGCCGAAAATAAAAGAAGGTCGCCCACGGATGAAGATGCAACCTAATGATGGCAGAATACGTGTTGTGTAGATATGCTTGTGTGTGTCTGTGTGTCTGTGTGTCTGTGTGTCTGTGTGTCTGTCTGTGTGTGTGTGTGTGTGATATGCACATTTCTGGTAAGTCTTCTGCAAATTACCTATGCATTTAAGCTTGTACTGATTCATACGACACGTATCAATTAATGGTGGTGATCATTATGATATGCAGATACTGGCACTCATTCTTGGCCGGAGGGATTGCAGGCGGAGTCAATGTGTATATTAACACCCCCGCTGATGTAGTAAAAACTAGGATGCAGAATCAAGTCAGCAATCTTCGGGTCGCGACGACTCATATAGATGCTACGACCTCCGCGCCACCGAAGGTACCTGCTGCTGGGGTGAATGCTGTTTGTATGATTGGGGGTTGTGCGGTTGGAAGGTGTAGCGTTTTTCTCTCGCAGTTTTCTTTTTGACTGTCTATACATTAGTCCGATTTGTCAAATGATCTACTTGAGCAACACATATTATGTGTATATATATAAATATATATATATATATATATATATATATATATATATATATATTTGTGTTTGTGTTTGTGTGTGTGAGTATTCGCGAGGATATCATGCATTGATTTACTTCTTGTCGTTGCTTACTCTTTCTCATGGATATATTTTTACCTTTTAGATGATTTACACTTCGAGCTGGGACTGTTTGATAAGAACGGCACGAAATGAAGGCGTCCTGGCCTTGTGGAAAGGTTCTAAAGCGCGCGTAGTTCGATTAGTACCGGGCCAGGCGATAACCTTCGGCGCATTTGGTTTCTTTGAAAGTTTTCTTAGCAGACATATTTAGCCAGCAAGTAGTGTCCATTACACTGTAAGAATGTATAGTTTGAACTTGTAAGACGGATTTAATCAATCAAATTAAATTTGTTCAATGCTAGAATGGTTATAGGGACTACATAGTCCATATACGTATGGTCATCCTTATGTAGCTTGTAATGATATGGTTAAATCTTTTCAATCGCTTGTGCAAAGCATAAATCATCGCTGCCTACGTGGCTGCGCATGAATGCTATATAGACGGCATGATGCACTGCACAATAAACACACTATGTCTATTATAATGTGTGCATGTGAGCATGTAAGGCATAAGCTAGTAGCCCTCCTACGCACACGCATAGCTGCGTAGCCATGCGCGTATTTATTGAGACCATTATGACCTTGCGTTACCCGCCGGCTGCACGCACACACGTGACAACAAACTGCGATCCTCACTGCGCTCACGCCCACTCTACGCTACACAGTATATATCACAAACTATCTAGCTATGCTTAGTTATTCATGCATTTATTTGTCTAAAATAGTTATGAAAGACACCGCGACGTGCATTGTTGTCATGGTGTGCGATATGTGCTGAATTTATTGCGCCTATCAATTCATGTCGAAAACTATAATAAAAACATAGACAGGCTGTTGCAAATCAAGGCAAAGGAGCATATCCGCAAAGCAAACAAGATTGAATTCTATGTTATACGATACATTAGACGAACGCCAAGCATGTTCTATGATCGTTTCAGGATATGTGTTTTAGCCTGCTTTGCTCTACCCCGAGTTTGTTTTTTGGCCTGTAAAAATTGACACATGTGTGAGAGCTTGAGATCAGGAAGATGCCTGCTCCAATTAAGACCACCTATCCACACGCTCTCTGCATGCATCATAAATCTGTAATCAACCTGTAAGTTCCCATTGACGGCATGGAGAATCTGTTTCAGGCTGGTAGCAAACAGCAGCAGTTAATACCGGTGGTGGGTGTGGGTTTGAATATAACCTAAGATTTCCTACTCATTCCATGCCTCACTCTTTCCCCCACATGCAACGTTGTCACGCAAGCAGCTACTTCTACGCACCTTGTCTCCAGCACCATTCCTCCCATCACTATTTCATCCAGAATGTAGTTCACCTTCGCATAGAGAGCAAAAAACACAATCATTCCAGGCGGTGTGCGGTGTGGTTGATGGGAATTCATCTTGTATCTTGCGACGGCTTGGTAATACGCATGGGTGAGCGGCGCCCAAGCGCAACGACCTTATCGGCGTAGAAGATGAGGTCAAGCTCGCACACATTCTCGAAGCATTTGTCTAAGGCCTCCACGAAGACTTGAATCAGGTCGAGAACCTGCATGGTGTTTTGTTTTACGTCAGCACATCCATCCCCCCATGATCTCGCGAGCGGCGTGTGCTAACAACAGGGAGAATGGCGCATGCAACAGGTTCAAGTGAGTGACCCACCCCCAGTTCGCTCTCTGAAGCATCGACTGCAAAGACGAAGTACAGCGTAGCGTAGTGCCGGTAGATGAGCTTGATGTCCTTGCCCCAGGAACCGCTGCCCTCTAGAAAGTTGCAGACCCTAATTGTATATACAAGAGGTTGCTCAAGAGAAGAATCAAAGTAGAAGAGAACGGTGGGATTTTGCAGGAATGGAAGCTCTCTCTCACCCCACTCCCTCTCTCTCTCTCTCTCTCTCTCTCTCTCTCTCTGGTACACACACACACACACACACGCGCGCGCGCACGCACCCAGACATATACGAATACTGATTAATTAATGTAGACTTTAAGGATACAGCCCTTTTTAGGTGGCTCGCAACCCATATTGCTCTCACGGGCCTGTCTGTCATCTACTTCCTACCTATCAGAGCGTTTCGAGAGTAGTTGAAAGCATTCCTGAATGATCTTCTTCTGGTCATTGAATGCCTGCGCGGGTAAAAATATGGAAAGGATAGTAGCTGGTCAATTAATAATCATTTATGATACTGAGCGCATGCAAATCACTAAACTTAGTCGGTGCATGTAACAGAAATTCCCTCAGGACACCCTAATTCAAATGTGATCTAAGCATCTCTATGTTCTCTCAGGATTAAATTTATGCTTCTTATTGTTGAAAGGCCTTTGTCCGAAATGTTTTTGTGATGTAAACGTTCTGGCTTGAACAAAGGAAGCAACAGGAGAACTTCGCAAACAGGCGACACGATGGCGTCATCTCACCCACCGGCTTATTGTAGAATCTAGCCAAACGCGCCTGTCCATAGTTGTTGATCTACACATGTGAAAAAGCAAATTTGAAGCTGTAGTCTTCTGTAAATCACATTGTGGCGCTTACTATGAGGATCGCCTCTATCATCGTGAGGGGGGTGGCACGAAGGCTCGGGTCTGAGAAGACTCAGATTTATAAGATCTTCAGTAAAAAAAGTAAATTGAATATTGCAGAGCGGATAGCACAATTTTTGTAATAATTCAAGGTCTCACTTCATAAAAAAGCATTGATCTTGAAAAAGACGATTCAGAAGATGCCAAATTACACCTCAGAACTTTCGGCCATTTCTCCGGAGACTACAAGAGATTCCACTCTTTGGAAATTTCCTGAAAACCGTCATTTCGCTATGAAAATCCGGGATTAGATTTGCGTCGGGTCACAGCCTTCGATTGGAGCATGCAGGCAAGAAAGAGAGGGAGGAATGGCTAGAATGCCATTCTTGATTCCTTCGGGTTTTACTAGTTAGTCCTCACTAAAGTTAGTTCGAGGTACTGCGTTTCGTTTCACTGCAAATGTCTTGTCACATTTTGGAAATGCAGTTCATTGTCATTGTTCTCATTGTTCTCGTGCACGTGGAGCAGAACTTGGCACGTCTGGATCCCTTCGATGCAAACGTCTTGCAAGACACTTGATAATAGACACAGTAATATTATGTATAGTATATATATGGTATTACATGTCTACAATCTTGCAATGCGTTTCGTGCTTTGCAAGTGCCTTGCAACACTTTGGAAACGTAGTTTTTCATTGTCATCTTTGTCTTTGTCTTTGCAACACTTTGGAAATGTGGTCAACACAACATTGCTAGTGTCCATTGTCAATCATCACGTTCATCTGTTCATCGCGTTCGATTCAAGTGCAAGTCAGTCGTCACTGAAGCTAGTTCGAGGCACTGCATTTCGCACTTTGCAAGCATCGTGCAACATTTTGGAAGTGCAGTTCTTCATCACGTTTGTTTGTTTGTTTGTTTCGATTCAAGCGTTGAAACTGCTGGACTGCTAGACTGCCTCACTCACTCATGTCACTCATCAATTGAAAACAAACGAGTGCGTGAGCAGGCATTCCAGCATTGAACTTGCACGTTTCCGTGCAGGATCTGTCCCTGCCTGAAACTCCGCAAAGATGCCTTGGATCTGCGGTTTCACTCTGTCCATCCCTCGCAATCGTCGTGTGCATTGCTGGGTTGGTCCTTGCTTGGACCTCCGAAGTCGGGCAAGTGCCAAAGTGTTCATGCGCAACGCTTGCACGCAGTTGTCAATCCTCTCAGTGGTCACAAGCCTGCCCGTCACTGCCCCAACCACACCTCAGATTGGTTGTGGAGTTGAGATGTTGACAGATGTGGGTACGAGTTGTGTGTTGCGTGTCATTTGGAAGGAGGGGCAAGGACGCAAGGACGCGCTTCGAGGGAAAGGACGCGCTTCAAGCTCTGGAGCTGTTGCATGCGGGTGCGACAGCGATGGCGCTGGTTGTGCTTGCTTGTCATGCATTGACACTCAGAACAGCTCTCGCTCACGCAATTGCAGATGATGCAATGTGTGTGCAAATGAGTGAGATGTGCAACGTTTCACATGTGCACAACGTGCAGACTGTGAGACAAACACAATCTCAGCTCTGTGGCCGGATGATGCGAGCCATGATTGGAAAAATTGCATCATTTCATTGCGTCCGTTGTCTGGTGACGTTGTTCATCATGTACATCGCATGCTGTGACATGCGTTGCTCGATCAGAGAGCCATTGTTCCGCACGCAGACACATGCGTGCACGTTGCTGCGCGCCATTCCCAGCGAAGTGTGTGCGCATTGAGTCACGGCAAAGTCTAAACAACCCATGCAAGTCATGTTCAAGGCACAAGCAAGCTGTTGGGATCGGACTCCAATTTGTCAACAATTTTCATGGACGAAATGCAATTGCTGAATTTGAATGTGGACATGTCTAACATGAGGCACAAGCAAATTGCAGAGGATGATTCATGGATGTTCACCGCGTTGACCATGAACAATCCTAAAGCATGCATTGTGCACATGTTGCATGTTAGCACATGCGTACATCCATTGTGGTGCAGCGGATATCGTTCATTTTCTTGCATCTGAGGCATCCCGACAAAGTTTGCCATAAAATTCGATGCCCCCAATGGTGAGCTCATAATCACCGAGACTGTTCTTGCCCGTTTGCACCACCCTGAACTTTCGAAAGCTCTCTTGGATTCCTTGAACTGGCCATGTGTGGTGCCCCCAAGATTTATTGATGCCAGGATCGTTTTCGTGACTACGAAGTGTCTTCCAATCCTCGCCATCATTGTTCGAACCCTCGAGACGCCAATTGCGAACTCGGCGAGGCCTTCGCAATGACATCGAAGAATAGCCATCACCGTGGCGGATTGTATAAGCTTCAACGATGATCGAGTAACCCTGCTTTAGAGTCACTGATACCCAGGAATTCCTGTCATTCTTTGTGTGGAACCTTGAATGTTTGAAGCGTTGGAGAAGTTTTGCCGGAGTTCCATAGCCACAACTCGACGAGCTGCACTCTGCATAGCCGCGCACTACCGGGTCCATCCACTGGTCCGTGCCACATTTCGTCCCCAAGTAATGAAAAATACCCTTCCATTCCTTTTCGGATGTGTAATGGATGCTTGCAATCACGGACGGGTCTTGCTCGCGATTCGAAGAGGGGGCGGACTCCAGGCTCGGAAGTGACAGGGGAGATGTGAATTTTGTTTTTACATCATATCCTATTGTTCCTATGCCATTCCTTTGAGCGATCTGATTTTGTAAAGCAAACGCTTTCTTTCGGTCTGAACAGACTCCAATGCCATTTTCGTAACAGTGGGCAAGCGCCAAGATGGCAGAGACATGGCCTGAACCCGCAGCGTTCTGATACAATTCGAAAGCCTTTGTCATGTTTTTTGGCACTCCCGCACCGCTTTCATAAAGAACCCCAAGGTTAAAGGTCGCATCACCTAGACCACGGGCAGACGCCTTTTCGAAAAAATTTCTTGCCATGGCGAAATCTTGCTTTACACCCTTACCTTGCTTGAAACATAGCCCAAGCTCATTCTTTGCTACCCTGCAACCGGCGTTTGCAGCCTGCTTCAAATATGTCATCGCCGTTTCAAGATTTCGTTTCTTCCCACCAACGCCCGAAAGGTAGCAAATGCCCTTAGCACCCACACTTCCCATCTTCATCGCAAGAGTGACCAATTGCGAACCTTTGGCCCGGTTTTGGCCCCTCGAATCATGTCCCCACTGGAGGGCATAACCGCTCTCCAGCGTCTCCATAGCAAGCTCCTTTCGAAATTTCTCCTCGACTACATGTGTTGATTCTAAGAATGAGCCCAATGAAGCGAGTGCTTTGATTCCTCCGACAGCATCAAGAAAAGCTTCCCCCCCGCCTGCAATGCTCACAAGACCGGTAATGCCACCGGCTTCCTTGAGGAGGGTAGCACAGTCTCCGGTAACAGCAATCAATCCATCAAACCCTCCTAGCTCTTCTATTGCCGCTTTGAAACCTCCGTATGTTGCAACCACAGCTCGAAGGTCACACGAGATCTGCCTAAACTTTTCGGCCGCACTAAGACGCGCCAGCAGGTGCTTGAATTCTGGGCGATCATCAGGATCATGCTGGAGGCAGGACTCTATGAGTCCTCGGGCATAGAGGTCTAGTTTCGCAATTTCAGGAATGGGCAGTTTTTCGGTTCCGCAGATTATCCGAAGAACAACTTCTCGGGGATTTTCATTGCCATAGGGTGTCCGGCCTCTAGTCATGATTTCCCAAAATGTCACCCCTGCCATCCACACGTCTGACTTTTTCGTATAAGCTCCTTTGGAACCGAAGGATTCCGGAGCCATCCATGCCCATGCTGAATGGGACCCACTGTAAAAGTCATTGCTCCCTAGAAAGCGAGATAGTCCATAATCAGAAATCAGAACGGTTCCATCTGATTTCATGAGAAGATTTCTGCATGCGATGTCGCGATGTATTATATTTCGTGAGTGAAGGTGAGCCAGTCCGCTGCATACGTCCGTGACAATTCTAAGAAATCTGTCTGGCTTTGTCATGTCGATCTCTTTGTGCAGCCTATCTAGACTTCCCTTGCAAAGCTCCGACATGAGACAAGGTTTTCCTTGCAGACTGACCATACCCAAAAATTGGAGTAGATTACGGTGACCTCTTCCGATCTGCATGAAGTTGAGCAGTTCTTTTTGTACTTCTTCATCATCAACTTTCCCATTCGGGATTTTCACAGCCACCTTGGTTCCACATGGGAGAGTCCCCTCAACTGCCTGGCCAAAGTTACCGGTGCCCAAAACCCGGCCAATCTTCACCTCCTCGGCGGTGTATAGTAGCTTGGTACTCTGTCTCCTTTGGTGCAGTCTCTTCATCGTCACCTTCTGCTCATCTCTCGCTGTTGTTGTAGTAGAGGAAGAAGATGTGTTGACAGCGGAGCTTTCAATCGTTGGAGCATTAGTCGAATTTCCTTTTCCCACCTCCATTTCGGCCTTTAAAGTAGAGACCGCGTGATTAATGCGCCGAACCCAACCTACTTTACCCAGCATCGCCTGAAGCTCATCGGAGGATAAAGCAGCCAGATCCTCACCCCTGAGTTCATTTTTGGCAATGATACCGATCAATTCTTGTGATATTCCAAATTCATCTGCCCTTTTATTCAACAATTCCAAAAGATCCTTCTCGGACAACTTCAAAAACTCATTCCGCCCCTCGAAAGAGAGTTTCTCGAGGTGGGGAACCTCCCCTCCATCATCTAAGTTATAAAACGCGTAGCCCTCCGCTGGCTGCATGCTGCGATCTATCACGCCCACCCTCCCGTTATCCCCGGGTATTTCGCGTGAGGAAGGTCACAGGGGGGTGGGGGGGGGCGCGTTGCTTCGCCACAGTTTCTGCGAGAGAGAGCTTAAACAGAAAGATAACAGACAACCCGTTGAGGCGAGACGCCCAGCGACATTCATGTGTTAATCCCCTCCGAAATTGCACAGCGACATGCAAATACATCGTGGATTATTAAGCAGAAACGCCTCTCTTTCGCTTTGGAAACGACGACGCGCGTTCCCTTTTCCAGGAAAGGAGGGTCTGGCTCCGAATTCATGCGGGTTTTATCCAGAGAGTCATCCCCACATCCATTTTGGCTCCGAGAATGCATCTTTTTCATTTTGGGAATATGATAGATTCCTAATAATTCATACGATATTTTTAGTATATAATTTTGCCGAATCTCCAGAACTCCCCCCCTGCAAACATAACGGAAAGGGTAGCCGGGTCTTCGTCCTCCGAGGGGCCGCCCGGTTCCGATCATTTCACCGTCCTGACTGGACCATAATGGGGTGTGGAGCTCCATCTAAGCTGCCTCCCCCCGAAGAGGTCAGACATAACACGCGCAAGCTCCGAAATTCAAGTACTTACATATCTCTTTTTACTAGACGGAGGAGGAGCGGGCCCATAAATTAGAGGAGGAGCGGCAACGGAAACAACGGGTAAGGGATGAGAGAGCAGCCCAGCGCAAACGCCAGCTTGAAAATGAACGCCGAAAAGAAGAAGAGAATAGGCGACAGGCTGAGATGGAGAGGCAGGAACAACAAGAACGTTCAGAGAGGCTTGTAGAAGAAAAGCGAAGGAAGGAGGAAGCGGTCAAGGCGAAGGAGGCGAAGGACAAAGCCAACGAAAAAACACTCTCTCGAAAACTATGGGATCGCCTCTCTCTCATATCTATGACAACGACAGTTCTTACATATTGGCAGAAGGCGGCGATGAGAGGTATGCTCCACCTCACCTCGTGCGTCTGAAAATATTGCTGACACAAACTCTCTCTCTCTCTCTCTCTCTCTCTCTCTCTCTCTCACACACACACCATTGCAAAAATAATATATACATAGAGAGAGAGACAGAGAGAGAGAGGGAGAGAGGTATGCAATACATAAACAAGACAAGGTGTTTTCCTCTTTGCATCACCCTGTTACAATTTCCACATGCGGAACGGAAAATTCCTGTCTGCACAAAAGACCGAGCGCAGAAGTCGCTTTTCCCCCCCTCCTCGAACCACACGCTCCCGTTCTCTTTCCTAAATCCTCCGTCAACCATAGGAACATGGGTACCACTGCTTGCGGAGGCCTATTGTGATTTACTTCCCGCACAAAAGTTATTCTGGGAGCTGAAAACCGAAGGTATGAAGCTGTTTCGAAGTCTCGTCGACGATCTATGGAGGGACGGTCGGCGGTCATCCCTCTCGAAACAGCTGGTGCGGCTTGAGAAACAATGTAAACAAAGGAAGGAGTACGTCCGCATCGATCGTACTGAAAATGGGGACCTTCGAGGTTGAGACTTGGAGCAGTGATGAGCTCATATTTGTGTTAGCGTTGGGTAGACATGTACCTATTTCTAACACAAAAAGCGCACGTTTAGAGTTTCACTACAATGTATCATAAGTGAACGTATAGATTCTAATATATATTTATCATCATCATCACAGTTGTGAAAGACGGACTTGTCGTTAGATTATTCGGCTTTCAGGAGGAGGAAAACAACATCGATTCTCCAAAGTCTTTAGGTGCTGCAACAGTAGAAAATCCAGAACTTGCGTTTCAGTTCTGTTTGACGATGTTTCAGATTGTAGTTTTCGTTATGTGCTCAACGCTGTTATTTGCCTCGAATAAGGAGGAGTCAACACAACGGATGGCGAAGATTTCAGCCAGAGTGTGAGAGATCTATTGGAGGAAGAGGATACTAAGACTCTTTTCAAGCTCAAAATGCGCCAGGCTGATATCTTATACCGGGTTGCACACGATGATGGCAACGATGACGATGATGATGACGAAGACAATGATGATGATGATAAACAGGAAAATTCATTCTGTGCTACGATTTGAATGCGGACGGCCCTTGTCTTGTGGTCCCTCCATTTCACCCCTCCTCTCAAGACAGATGCTTGGAAATGAGAACTTGCCCTTACCCTCACTCCGATCTTCGGTTCTCCTTTTCACCTCCCTCCCTTCCACAAAATAGACTTTGTGCGAGGACCTGCGCGATTCAGAGAGCTGCTATCAGTTTGGATTGGAGACGAGGGAAGGATCGTCTAGAGAAGGGGGAGGGGGAAAGCGAAGGGGTAAAGAAGCTAAGGGCGAGGAGCAGCAGAAGGACAAAAAGGGTGCTGTATGATTCACCCACATATTGTTCGTTCACTCAACCGATCACAGCCATACGCCTACATATAGATGAGAGTTTTATGTTTTAGTGCGATGTGATGTGGTGTGATTGAGAGAGAGACAGACAGACAGACAGACAGACAGAGAGAGAGAGAGAGAGAGAGAGTCTATTGATATTTATTGTCGTGTTATTAATCCAAATGGATATTCCCCCCCCCCCCCCCCCCCCCCCCCCCCTCTGTCAGATGGAACGGCCAAAGATCGCATTGCTGCGGTGAAGGTATTCGTGCCGGCCTACCTTCAGTGCGACTACAAAGGGTATCGAGGCCTGATATCGACGATTCTGCCATTACCCAAGAAGGAGAAAGGAAAACTGTCTAGTGGCGATCGGAAGCCGCTCTCTCCGCTGCTTGATGCTGCTCAGGTTACTCGATGTTTATCTTTGCTATCCTGTGTTGATGATGACCGGGATGATTCGGCCGTCCTTCCCAACATGGATGATATGCCCGCCAGTTCTCAACGCCGTCATCATCACCTCTGTCACCATTCCACATGAATATGCCACTGCTTTTAGTGCTGCTGCTGCGCTCCAGCTCTCATTTGTGTGGTCGTGGTTGCTGTTCCCTTAAAGGGGTTGAACCTGGGGGTGGAAAGCCTCGAAGGAGTTAGAGACATTAGCGACAGCGACGACACCGGCCATGACAGCGCTGCTTTCGAGCGCACTGCTATGAATGAGGATGCGGAACAGAGACCCGTCATACCGATCGCAGGTCGAATACTGCATTTATGTCGTTTGCAGCACAGCAGCTTTCGTTTCCCAAATCTATTCATAGGGGGGGGATAGCAATCGTAGCTATGGTGGGATGAGAGTAGTAGTAGTAGTAGTAGTAGTAGTAGTGGTGGTGATGGTGGTAGCGGAAGCTGTCTAAAAGACAACGACTCCGACGAAACGTACGTCCCTGATTTTTTTTTTTGGGGGGGGGGGGGGGGGGGGGGATAGAACGCTTGAAAAACATGCGCCTCTTCTGCTTTGTTGCTATCTTCTCTTCTCACACTCCGTAAACCGGCTAGGTTCGCTGTACCCCTACTGCGGCCAGGGGGCGAAGAACGCGCGCGGCCAAGCGAACAAGGGAGGCGATGGACAAATTAATAAAAAATACTGTGAGGACACCCAGCTCCCTCACCCACACTGCTGCTGCTGATGTCGCTCTTGTTGTAATAACCGTTAAAACGAGCAGCCTGTTATTTTATACCTGTTCTTATATGCTGCATTTTGAAGATTGGATCCCTTCGAGCAAATGGGCCCCGGGAGAGGCGGGAGTGGCCACGGACGGACAGGTGTGAGCATCTCATCATCCGCCCTCGCTCCCCTCCTCTCCTGTTGTTTCCCCGTCCCACGCATCTCTTTATCTTCCTTGTGTTTGTTGTGCTTTGACACGTCGTCGTCGTCGTTGTCTTCGTCTTCGGTCGGTGTGTAATCAACGACAGGCTGCGCGCTGCGCTCTCAGGCCTGAGCTTCTATGGGAATGCAATGTAGTTGTGTGCAAAGGCAACTGTCGCGTTCGAACATGACGGCACGAGACATTATATTAACATATATTTATACAACCAGATGTATATTTTTGAATATGATGCATGGTTGCGTGCGCTCTGCGTCACTTTGATTCTCGCTCTCTCTCTCTCTCTCTCTCTCTCTCTCTCTCTATGTGTGCGTGTGTGTGTGTGTGTGTGTGTGTGTGTGTGCGTGCGCGCGCGCGCGTTTGTTTTCATGAACACAGAAGCGAGGCATGTCAAAGCTCCTAAGCAGTGGCCTGATCTTCGGATTCGGTAACAACAGGTGATCAATGGCAGTCTTGCAAACATTAGACACTTTGACGCACAATCAAATCATGTATCTCTGTATTTCTAGCATGATTGACCTGTCTGTTTCGAATATTTCCGCACCCCGCCCTCTCCCACCTTCTACAAACGCAAAGGCTCGAAGAGGCAGAAAGCCAGAGACGGCTCGCGCGAGACGGTCTCGCGAGGCGGAAGGCCACCCAGCACATGCTGTACATCATGATCGGAAGAGTGGTGTATACGCTCAATCAAGAGATCCAATCCGTCGACAAGGTAGGCTTTTACTGATGCTGCTGCGGTGGAATCGGAATTCGGACTCAACTCTCTCCTCCCTCCCCCCCCCCTCTTCCCCCGAAAACAAGATTCTGAGTTGTTTATAGGTTATCACCGTCGGTTTCTATGCTCATTTCCATGCTACCCTCCCCGTCTGCCCCCTTCAACCCCCTTTCCCTCCCTCTTCGCACTCTTTTTTGTAGGATTGGTACATGAACTCTAGCATTAGATACAACCTCCCGCAAAGCGGTCTGGGCGCCATTTACAGGTGCATCTGAGCGCATGATGCATGGCGCGCGCAAATGCGAGCATCATAGATGACGAATAGCGATTTTCACTCTAGGCATCAATGGCCGGATACGATACGGCTCTCAAAGATATGTCATCGGTATAGATGGTTGAGAACACTTGCCACGTTGATGTTAGTTTTTTGGGGCGAGTGTCTATATGTGAGTGGGCGAGCACGGGCGCGTGTATATTTATGATTTCCTTACATGTAATAGTGCATACTATGTTTCTTTACGCTGTTTCTTTTTCCTCTTCTTCTTCATCATCATCATTATCATCCTTGAAGGTATGGAGTGCCCATGCGCCATCTTGGCTGCCTTTGGCAGGTATTAGTAGCGGTTGCCGTCGTCGTCGTAGCGTTCCACCACATACAATCGCATCAGGACAATTCTCCTTTAGCATGATCCAGAGTTTTCCCCGAAGAAGGGCAAAGCACCTCAATGCATAAATGTGTGTCTGCCTCTTGGTATGCGTGTGTGTGTGTGTGTGTGTGTGTTGCGCGCGCGCGCGCTCAGCACATCCGCATGCAAGATCCGAGGCTCCGTTCCAGAATTTTAGGTAGATCGTCGATGTAAACTCTGTAAAAAAAATCAAAAAAATCCATTTGTCCTGAAAATGAGACGAGGGCTGTGGAGGGCTAGGGCTGCGGAAGAAGGGGGAGCGGGGAGAGGGTGATGGAGGATCTGTTCGCGCATTTCTAGTCCGACGTGCGCGTTGAGTACATCGGGGTTTACTTGTTCCGTGTGAGCCCATTTTTGTTCTCTGGTTGTCTTCCCAGCTGAAATGATCGCCCGTTGCTTTAAGAAAAGATTGGCGGATGTTCTGCGAGGTACGCTTTCCACACAGCTCTCACATCCCATAATCGACAGCGTTGGGTGTGTGGATGATCCAAAGCGTGAGGGAAGGGAAGGGGAGGGGGTCCGATCCGGCGTGTGTGTATATATATATGTGTGTGTGTGTGTGTGTGTGTGTGTGTGTGACAAGTAATTCTAAAACCTGCATATTATGATTCAGGTGCAAAGCCATTTCCCACCGACGACAACAGCGGCACAGCTGGCGGGCTGACAAAGGAAAGCAGCCCGAGGATGAAGAAGTACCTCATGATGGCGACGACGCCGAAACGGCTAGAGCCATTGAGCGCCACCTCGACGAATAGCCTGGAGGACCGAAAGCGCAGCCAGAAGAAGCCGACAGCCCTCCGTAGCAAGCTGAAAAAGACGAGGAAGAAGAACACGAATAAGGGAGCATTAGATCCTCCTGTAGTCAGCAGGAAGATAAAGTTTGCCGACGAGGACGTCGTCCTCAACGATGATGACCTAAAGATCAGCCATTTATCGACTCTTCTGGATGAGCTACAAGACAGGGCAGACATGAGAGGCGGTGGAGACAAGGGGGGGAGGGGGGGGGGTCGGCAGCAGCAGCAGCCAACTAAGGCTGTCTCCTCCTCCCGCAACACCTCATCCAACCGCAAAAGTAGATATCAGCCCGGTGCGAAGCCAGAGAAGACAAAGCAAAATTCCTCGGTGAAGAAGAAGACGAAGAAGAAGAAGAAGAGGCAGAAGGAAAAGAAGCACAAGCACGCCGCCTCTGACAGTGTGCACCTGGAGAGCGATGAAAAGGACGTGAAACCCCCTGCGATGGAGAGAGCGAAGGCAAGGCTTCTACGATTCCTCAACCGCGTGCTTGGAGGTATTCTTTCACCCAAGATAATGAGTACTGATTGCGTTCCTATGATATTATGATAAGACAAAACAAACACAAACACACACAAACACACTCACGCACACACTCACACACACACATACACCATACTGCTATTGACCTTGTCGTATGCCAATTATATCAGAACTTTCAGTTATTTCCTCCCCCCCCCCCCTCCCCCAACCCCCCGACATTTTTGAAGATGTTATCGTTCCAACTGAGATCCCCTCCCCGCTCCCCTCTCCCCCCCCGATAGGTGTGCGCGATTCTTCCTTTTTCTGGGAGCAATACGTAACACGATATCTGGAGAATAAGTTCGGTCTCCGGCGCTATCACGTCAGTGAAGAGAGAGAGATAATCCAACCTTGGAAACTACTGCTTCTTTATCATATTTCATTATATGGTGTTGCTATAATATATATATATATATATATATATATATATATATAAATTATGTGTGTGTGTGTGTGTGTGTGTGTGTGTGTATCTGCTGCCGTTGTCCTAGGTGTCTGATGTCGAGTGGAAGGCTTTTGAGGCCGACAAGGAAGACCTCTTTGGTACTTCTGAATTTCACCTTATTGATGTACGAAGAGGGGGAGGGGATGGGGAGGGGGAGGGGCATCAGATTTGACACTGAAAAAGGACTTTGCGTTTCAACTATAGTGCTTGTTTGTTTACTTTTCATTTACGACTACAATTGGTCGATGTTTCTGGATGATTTTTATTCGAAAAATTGGAAACGAGCACGGACCCAGCTCCGCGCGAACAAAATAATCTTCCTCAAGAATAGCAGGAGGAGGAGGAAGAATCACATTTGTGTCGTAGAACATCAGGAGTCTGAGGCGTTTCTCCAGTTGCACTCATGCAGCTTTGGAGAAGTGCTTCTCACTTCGACGGAAATACACAAATAATGATAAAAACTAGGCTTCAGTTTGACCAAATCATTGTACTTATTACTCACTATTGCTATTATTACACGTACGGCTGGAATAGATCTTTGCAGTGATGGAGGCGGCGCGTCGCTCTCGAAGCTAGTCGCTTATTCTTCTGACAAGGCAGCATAATTATAGTATTTATTTTAGAAGTAGTAATAGACCATTTCCCGTCGATCTTGATGTCGTTCGCAACAAGCGCTAAATGCTGATATCGGAACTGCTTTTTCACTGGTTGCTGTAGGTGGGCAAGGTCCTCTGCAAGCTTCTCGATTCGAAGGTAGTTGCGCTTTTACATAATTGTGGGTGTATCTGCACGTGCACGTTACTAATATATATATATATATATATATATATATATCATTATTATTATATTTATATATGTGTGTGTAAATATTATATTGTTTTTGGTGTATTGATGCTCTTTGAACGGATTCTCCCGCTCGTACTTGAAGGACCCCGAGGTGTTCGTCTCCACGGATTGGCTGCAGGTTCAGATGGTGCACGCCTCGCACGTCGATCGCGAAAGGAAAGGTCATCATGCGTCGTGCAAGCAGCGTTGTGTGTGTGTGTGTGTGTGTGTGTGTGTGTGTGTGTGTCTGCGCGCGCGCGCGCATGCGCGTACTTTTGTATGCGTTTTGGTGTTTTGCCCCGGAAGGACTTTTGACATGTAGTCGCGATATGACAACTACCACAGAGAGGTTGATGCTGAGCGCCAAGCTGAAGTGCCAGGAAGCTAAAAAACGGTTGGTTAGGTTTTGCAACAACAATAAAAAGAGTTCGGTCGCTGACGATCTCGAGCGCGTTTCGCACACTCCTTCATCCTTCCTCCCCTCCCTCCACGGCGGTCCCTCTCCCCCTCTCTCTCTCTCTCTCTCTCTCTCTCTCTCTCTCTCTTTCTCTCTCTCGCATATATTATATACACTACTATCACTGATGTACA
>ADNK01002318.1:0-10962 GCA_000320545.1 Bigelowiella natans CCMP2755
GGAGAGCGGGAAAGCGGGGGGGGGGGGGGGGGGGGGGGGGGAGTGTTCTTCCGATTGTCTTGGCGTTTATCGTTGTTGCTGCTGCTGCTGGTGCTGGTGGTGGTGGTTTGTAGGTCTGTAACACAAGAAGACGCTCGTTTGGCAACACCCATGCGGGAGAGAGGTCACTCCGTGCCCAACCCAAGCCCAAGCCCGGGGGGTGCTCTCATGGCTCCTCCATCGTCGCGGGCGCCTAACTTCCTCCGGAGGGGAAATAGCAGCTGTACGTACCTGCCCACCACCGCCGCTGCTGCTACATATACTACCACTACTATTGTTCGCTGTGTTGCGTATAAATTTCCGGCAAGTTTTACGACGTGAAGATGTGCTGTGGGCAACATCCGGTGTCCGTGCTTACGTCGTTATCACCATCATCGTCATCACTCGATGCAGCGTGGTTGAGTGAATGTGCCTCACCCTCAGGAGTAGAAAGATACTCACTGTTTTTGGCCGTTTGTTCCGTTGTGTCTCCCCCCCCCCCTCCCAACCTCTCTCTCTCTCTCTCTCTCTCTCTCTCTCTCTCTGTGTGTGTGTGTGTGTGTGTGTGTTTGTGTTTGTGTGGGAATATGTTGCTACAGTGTCCGTTAATGACCAAGGCGACGAAATCAGCGTCAGATCTGTGGAGGGGTACGCCGCCTTGCTGCTGTGTTGTTTGCATCGCTCGTTAGCACGGAAATTGTGGTTGGTTGGTGCAGCTGCGGAGCTCTGTAGTAGCGAGTGGGGGGGGGAGAGAGAGAGAGAGGAGTGTTGTTGCAGCATATACCAACATTCAATCAGTGGTAGCAGCAGTGGCAACGAGTGGTGAACGATTATATAATCTTGCTCTGTTCCCCTGCTGCTATGCTATCCCGACAACAACAACAACAACAACACAGAAAGCACAGCAAGGCGAGCAGCGCGGACATGCTGGCGCAGGTGGAGACGTGCATCACGGGGCTTGAACGGACGATACGCGAAGCGAGCAAGTCTTCCTCAGAAGCGATTGAGGTCTCTGCGTGTGCGTGTGCGTGTGTGTTGTGTGGATTTATGATATGTTCATCGTTTATATGTCCGGTTTATTGGGCGTGCATACATGCATGATGACTACGCGAAACGGATTTTGCTATCGTGGTGTGGAGAGCAGTAGCATCGTCATCATCATCGTTGTCGGTCGTTATCATCATCATCATCATCATCATCAGGGGAAGATCTCTACCAGCATGGAGCAAGCGACGAAGGACATCCACCAACGGATTATGGTAGTATTACTATCAATAATAATAATAATTGCAACGCTAATCGTATTAATAGTAGCAGTAGTAGTAGTAGTAGTAACTCCATCTTTTCTGCTGTGCTCACGAGTAGAACGAAGTTGGCGAAGTGAAGCGCATGATTACATCCGCCAAGTGGGCCACAGGGGGCGAGGAGATCAAGCTCAAGGTGCGGTGGTGATGATGATGGTGGTGGTGGTGGAACGAATACTCGTTTTATATGAAAGAGAGGGGGGTGGGGGGGGGGGGGGTAGTGAACATCAGGATAGATCCAAACTGTTTAATGGTACGTGTTTTTGACGTGGTCGCATTATTATCATCATCATCCATCATCGCCAGGTGCTGCAGGGGGAGGATGGCGTGCTGGCCAAGCTGCAGTCCCTTCCGAACGTACCACGAATGCAAACACAACAAACAAACAAAAATTTGGATGAGGAGGAGGAGTGTATTGGGTGGATTATATCGCTTGCGAGCGTAGTTGTGGGTGTTGTGTTGTGTTGTTAACTGGGCGTTAAGTCCTCTGAGTTCTGCTCTATATCAGCCAGGATTGATTCGTATAGCTATTCATGGTGGTCCTCATTCCTCATCATCGTCGTTGTGGTTGTCGTCATCATTACCAGGCCATCGAAGGGTCTCTCAAGACGCTTCTGAAGGACATCGCAGCCAAGATGGATAAGTTGGAGCTGGCGGTCCACAAGCAGGTAGGGGGGGGGGGGATTAGTAGTATATGAGGCATTTGTCGTCGAAGCCGAATGACTCTGATATGTGCGTTCGAATGTGTCTGTCTGTGTGTGTGTGTGTGTGTGTGTGTGTGTGTGTGACGATGATCTTGCCAGGTATATCCGATTAAATACATACCTTCTTTTTGTTCTCTTTTGATGCTACTACTACTACTACTTGGCAGGACATGCAAGCAGCGACCCATCTGGAAGTCATTCGAAGCCTCACCAAGGCAATGCACCCATTGAGAGTTCCGCCATATGATTGATGCAAAGAAATCAAGGGCGCGTTTCGGGGAGAGAGCGGCTAGATGCTAGCAGCGACGAATCTTGCGTTGATATACTGTTTTTCTTGTTCTTATCAGGGCGCATCCGTGGCGGGCGGCTCGCACACGGCCGCAGCGCCTATGTCGATTCAGCCTCTTCTTGAAATCTGTAATATGATGATGATGATGATGATGATGGTGAATAGAATTGATAGCTGCGCTTGTGAGGAGGAGGATGTGTGGCCGTTTGAATCCTTGCTTGTCCTTTTCTCATTTGCTGTATTGATGAGCTTGATTGTGCGTGCGTGCGTGCGTGCGTGCGTGCGTGCGTGCGAGAAATGGGAAATACTTTTGCGATTTACTAAACCGGGTTGCCTTCCTTTCCTGCCTCAACCCCCCTCCCTCTCTCCCTATCTCTTTCTCTTTCTCCTCTTCCTTGGGCAGTGAGCAAGAATCAATCGGAGTTGCGGGAGCAAGGGAGGACGCTGGGCAACGAAGTGGCTTCTAGCATGACCAAGATTGAGCGCATGCTATCCGACACCAACACCACCCTTACAAAGTACTAGAAGTTGTAGTAGTATGCTAGATCTGTTGGGCCATCTTGCTGCTCTTGGTTTTATTCCTTTATTCACCCACAGGCTCGCCAGCACCAGCGCAGCCATGCCGGAGATCGTCAAGAGGTGTGAGTTTGATTGATTGGTTGATTGTGTGGCCGCTGATCGCATAAGACACTCGAACAGCCTGTCCTCCCTGGCCCACTCACTCTAATACAAGAGTGTGATGAACATGACGACGATGTTGGGCACGGCCGCCATCCCCCCCCCCCCCCCCTCCCAGCCACCACCGCTCTTATTTTTTTGTTTTTTCACTGTTCCTGATGGCGTTTGATATCACGTTTCGATTCTGTTATTTAGCGCTGTGGCTCGCGCCAGCCGCCCGTCATTCGGCGACAGTGTTACCCCATCCACGCTTGGGGGGGGTAAATCCCCTGACGATGCCAAGGGAGATGTCTCAGATACGTGCAACCGCATAGCATTCCAGGTGAAAACTATACGTTGATTAAAATATATATATATATATATATATATATATATATATATATATATATATATGTAACTGTATATATCTACATATCTCTAGCGGTAGCCGTAGTCTCTCTTCCCGTGTATTATATCATCTGTGATGATGATGATAACGATGATGACGATTGCAATGCGCTCGTCAGACCGTTGAGATCGTGAGAAGCAAGGTCAACTCAGCCTTCGACGGGTAATAAATATTATCCGCATATGAGTAATGGCGTCAGTGATGATTTCCGGCCCATTCCCCTTTTTCCTCTTCTTCCGAAAGATCTTACAGCGACGTTTTTTTTCCCCCCATCTCATCTCATCTCATTCTCATCTCATCTCATCTCACCTCGTCCCATTCGATTGAACTTAAACTCTGTTAGCGCAAGGCATCAGTCGACAGAAGTGATCAACTCGAACACGCGTCTGGCAAATTCCATCGAGAAGATGAACGACCGACTGCTCGCAAAGTAACAACAATCGAACCACCGCGCCGTGAAATCCCAACTCCCCCTCCCTCCTGCCCTTTTCCTAACCCATTCACAAACCGAGAGGCTTGGCTTGGAGAATGACCGACCCGAAAATAATAATAATAATAATAATAATAATAATAATAATAATAAAAATTCTGGCTGCATTCTCCCAGACCTTATATATATATATATATATATATATATATATATATGTTTGTATATGTCGATATCATCATCCGTGATGATCATAGATGCCTTCCTCATCATGTCCTGCCCCCCTCCCGTACAGAATGGAAACAGGCATCGAAGCACGCGTGCAGGCGAAGGTGGAGGGGGAGCTGCTGAAGGTGGCGGGCACATCAGCCGTTGCTGGCATATTGCTCGGCATGCTGGCGCTCAAGCTTTTCGCTCCGAAGTAGGAGAGGAGACGGTGAAGGGGGGGGGGCGGCTTAAGTGGTTGTGCGTTTTTCACTGATATTCGCGCCGCCCGTCGCAGGCTCGACAGTTTTACGATGCGCCTCGGAGGTTTTTGGTCTTTCGTTTACATCATCGCCGACCTGCTTTGAATAGTTCCTCCCCCCCCCCTTTCCTCTCCCTCCCCATCGATCTCGATTCGCTGTATGTTGGTGTTAAATTTTCTTCTGTCCTTTTCTCTTTCTCGTTCTCTCTCTCTTGCTCCTTCCTCTGTCCTACGTTGGCATTGTTGTTATTATTGTTCTTGGCGCGATTCCGGCCTTGAACACCTCTCTTCGCCGCTTGTGAATAAAAATTCGCTCATTTTGGTTTGGCTTCGGGGGGGGGGGGGGGGGGGGGGGTATTTTCTATTAATCCATCATGGTGGTTTTTTCATATTTTCCCGTCATTTTAACGAAATGCTGGGATTCATTTTTTTCTTGGAACAATGTCGCATCTCTTAAGTCACATGCGTCAGTTTGAAGAAGGAAGGTCCGACCTTGCGTGGACGATGCCATCTCTTTCAACCGCTTTGCTTCTTATAGCAATGTTCTAAGATTGTAGTTATCTCTCTGCATTAAGAAGTATAGAGTGCTACATCTCGTTGTTCTAAGTCGTACTCCTCATCATGAAAGAAGCGGCGGTGGTGTTCACTTGATATAATATTTTATTCGTCAGCATAGCATGCATATCTTGTTTCAATTTCGCATGTGCTTTGAAAATCAGCCTTTCAATGTGATTTCCATAATTGTCCATGTGTGTGATCGCACCACTGAACATTTGCACGAGCTTATGCTAGCTAGCTAGAGCTCCTCCCGCCACAGTGCGCTAGTCTGCGTGTTGATCAGACACAGCATGCTATGCTAGCACAGGCGCATCTGTTCGACTGTTCGACCTCCATGCAGTGTGTGCGCACGCTAGCACGACAAAGGTAGCATGTACGTAGGCGATCTAGCGATTCACATGGCTGGCCATTTCCAGATTTAGCCTTGCAGCATGATGATCGAACACATCACGTGTACCTGGTCAAAATGACTGGTCACATGCAATCATGAGACAATGAGCAGAGCCTGCGCATGTGCTGGCCTGCACGATGACGTAGTAGCTAGCGTCTAAGCTAGTAAGCTAGCTGTGACATTTGAAATCGCGCATGCATTGAATGTCCATTCCTTGCAATTACACGCATCGATCATTGTTCTCAGCTGCTCTGTTCTCAATGATGAAGATGCGACCACGAAGCAACATTCAACCACAACGAATGCTAAAATGTCATGTCATTCTAGCATTGCATTCTAGCTAGCATGTGCAAGGTGGCGGTTGATGTTCATTTTCTCCACACGTTCGAGCTAGTATCAATAATGATGACTAGATGACACTACACACAAACACATCTAGACATCTAACTTGCTAGCTAGACATGTCAATTTGTGGGCCCGCTGATGATGGACGGCGTCTTCCCACATAATAGACACAGCAATATGGCATGTATATTATATATATATATATATATATATATATATATATATCATATTGCATGTATCATCCACTCTCCCCAGATGAATAATTCGCGCGCATGTACGTGTACGTTGGGTAACTTTGTCACAGTCTGGGTAGTTTCAAATGATAGCTAGATATGGTAGTCTGCCTCCACCTGATTGCCGCGACACAATTGGAATGTGTCCATATTGAAGGTTTTGAACTGAAATAAGAGCTTTCGAAGTGTTACGATGATGGAGAAAATCATCCATCAAGTGCATTGCTAGATTGGCTCCTTAGCCTGGGAAATGCGAGCAAAATATACGGCAGACGATGATTGCTGTGTCTATTATGACGGCCCTGGCGTATTCAGATCAAGCTCAATGTTTGCAGTGGTCGTTGTGGTTTTCACATGAATGGTCTACACATTGTTATCTGTTACATGATTCTGCTCTCTCTGCGCACACACATCAAGGTACACATGTAATGATGATTATGTGCATGTTTTGATGTGATCCCTGGCTTGTACCACTACTGCTGAACAATTTAAACCAAGCATCATTTCCATCACACGAAAGCTTCTTGCAGTCTCATGTTTTCTTCTCTGCAAGAAGATTTTAGGCCTAGCGTCCACGGTAGGAATGTGCTTCTAAATGCCTTGAAATCTGTGATGTAGCGACGCACATCGCTTCCTCCCTCCTCAGTTCCTCCTTCTTTGAATGTCCATTCTACATTGAACGTTGCGTTGGCATTTTCAACATCGTTGGTGGAGAACAGAGTTATTCTATAAGCCAACTTTCGACTAGATGTTTCGTTCTGGGGATTGGGGTCATCGATCTCCTCAAACACGACTGTGTTGCTCTTGTTCGAGACCATGAAGCTTCGCAGAAGGCCGGAGGATTTGTTTTCAACTTCCCCGCCTGATTTATCATACTTTCGATTCGACACGTTGCCACTTTGGAAGTTCGGTATGATCATGAGCCAAGAATCCGGATTACGAAGATGTGCATCGACCTTGAGAGAGGAACAAGTGAGTTGTGAAAATGACACAGCGAGTTTACTTCAGATAACCTGCAACGGCGTTGCGTTGACATGAAAACTAGCGTCCATCAGCACAGCTGCTCGGTGGCAGCAGCAGATGCACCCCATCACAGAGGGACAGCCGGGATGTAGAGATATTTCGGATGCCCAACTCGCACGGGGGGAGAGAGGGAAAGAAGGGAGGAGATAATACGATGTTTCTAGCACGAATATTTGACTACAAGCAAGATCCTGAACCTATTTCAAGTGAAGCTTTTGATGGGTGAGGAAGGGAGGAAGAAAATGCGATGTTTCTAGAACGAATATTTGATTACGAGCAAGATCTTTCAAGTTAGTTATTTGATTGGTTACCCGCTACTAACCGACTTCATGTAACGCAGAGCGAGTCGTCACCGTCTTGCTGAAACTGTGGACAACGGAGCGCTTCACTGAAGTTAGATCTAGTTCGTACACTGCAAATGTCTTGTCACACGCTAGATTTAGCTCGAGGCACTGCGTTTCGTACACTGCAAATGTCTTGTTGCATTTTGGAAATGCAGTTCATTGTCATTGTTCATTGTCATTGTTCATTGCGCGTTCGCCAGGAGCCTGTCAATGATGGCTTGAATTTCACTTCTGCCACTCCAGGAATGGTGGAGCTGCAAAACACAAACGAATCAATTTGTTGTCAGCACCATTGTCATGCATCCTGCACATGCTCCGCTGTGTGGTGCTGCACGCGCGCACCGATCGCATCGCTCGGCACTGCGAAAAAGCAACAAAGGTCGTGGAATCAAAAGCACTCGCTTCCATGAGACGGATTGAGTACGTCAAGTGTTGCGTGCGATGCTGGTCGATCCAACCACCAGAAATACGAGGAAAAACCTGACAAAGGAAGGAACAAATCAAAGAAAGCTAGCAAAAAAAATGATTTGGAACCCGACAAAGGACTAGAGGAAGGAAAGAATCAAAGGAAGCTCGCAAAAAAAGTGGTGTGGGAAGAATGAAGGCAAACAACGTTCTGACTCGCAGAAGCCATGCATGCCTAGACGTGCGAGTATGCACTGAGCACTGCATGCACATGCAGTGCACATGAACCCAAATTGCAGCGAAATGCCAAATGATCCGCCAGTGAAGCACTGCTCACGTGCTTGACGGCAGCCCACATGCACAGGAGAATGATGGACATGTGACATCACATGCATGATGCACATGATGCAGCATGTGCTGTCATTGCTGTGTCTGCAATGAGATGTGCACGCACAGCACGCGTCCACACGTGCGCAAAATGTGGGCGATTCATTTGCATGTGCGACCATTTGATTAGCCATGCGCTAGCATGCACACATGCACCTGGTCAATGAAACTGGTCACACCATGCAGGCGGCGCCAAGAGTCTACTAGTTGCCTGCTCTAGTGCTGGCTAGCTGGCCTGACATTTGAAATCGAATAAATGTCATTTTTTGCAAGCAGCATGACTGCATGCGCAGAATCACAGATACGATGCGACATTGACTGGATCTACCCTGCACCGCGAGCAGGGCAGTGCTCATGTGCAAACGTTAATTTAATTTACGCTCTTAAGCAGGCCATGTACATGTACGTGCGATCGATGCTAGCGATGCTGAACGCTCAAAAATAAAGCACAACATGTACTCATTGCATAGTGGCTGCGTATTAATATTTTGTGACTCATTATTCGGTCGTTCTATTTGTTTCTGTGCTACTATCTGGCGATATTCCTGATCTCTCTCCAGCCACAACCACCGCTAGCAGCGTCCACATATGACACGCAAGCTATGTTTAATAATTTGTATCCCTGCTGTGTATATCCTAGATAGTTCCTAGAGTTAATATGTGTTGAGAACATACAAGGCCGGTAAGCTAGAGAGAAACGAGAGGCAGCAGGAGTAAATGGGCGGGGGTATAGGAACGAAGGGGGAATTTCAGTAGCTGATGGCACAGCGAATGACAACGTCGCAGGTCGTCGTCCTCACAATTTTTCTTGTGAAAATGTGAGCATCGGTGAGGGTGCCTCGTGCTGTCGCGCCCACCGCGCGAACGCATCCTGCAATATAGACGACGACGAGGAGGAGGAGGAGGACGGGGTTTGGGCAAAGATAACATGTCAAAGTGGTTGAGGAGACTCAGAAAGCAATCAATCCGATGGTTTCCGTTATCGTTGATCGCGATGAAGGAACCGAGATCGTTGTCAAGCCAGCCGTATCGACGCGATGACAGCACTGTACTATTGTGTGTGCATGCTTGAGAAATGCGTATAAATATATATATATATATATATATATATATATATATATATATATAATATACCCGTGCTACGTCTAGTTTGTTCGGATCGCGGCAGTAAACTCTTAGAATCTGAGCACAACACGTGCATTTGGGTTAGGATCATTGTTACATTCCCACGTTCTCCTCGTCTCTCTCTCTCGCTCTCGCTCTCTCTCTCTCGCTCTCCCTCCCCCACCCCGCCCCCTCTCTCTGTCTCTGCGTTCTTCTTGTTCGTCACTATCGTTCTTCTTCTTCTTCTTCTTTATTGGTGGTACCTCCTCTTGGAAAGAGCAGGGGAGAGACGTCTCGTATCTGGCAAGGGAAAATACCAACAAATGCCACCACTTAGTGCTGCTGCTTCTGCACGCCAAAGAAGCAAAAACAGCAGCTGTGCTCGTGTTTGCGCGAGCGTGGCACCGAACCCCTCGTTCTCCCTTTTGTTGACATTCTTCTTCTTTTCATGAGGACATGAGCTCTTGTTTCACGATCAAGCATCGAAAATGGGGGGGGGCAGCATCATGCGGATGATAATGAGAGAGCTCATTCAAGAAGATACGAGCAGCACATACTTGTTTTCCTTAAATTCCTTCGCCTCGCCTGGGTGAGAAGGGTAGAATCGGCCAAATGAACAACGATGCGGTAACACATAGAAAAAACGAGGAGGGGGGAGGGGGGGCTGTGTTGGAGCACACTTTTCGTCTGGATCTTCAAAATCCTTTAGAGTAACAGTCAACATCATCATTTTCATCTTCATCTAGATCGTCTTACTTCCATTCTTCTCAAAGAACGCGATCCTTAGCAAAGGGTTGTCATGCTTCGCCTTCGGAGTAGAAGGATCCATGAGGGAAGGAAGGAAGGAGGGGGGGAAAGGGGGGGGGGGGGGTTCTTTCCATCAAAAGCCATTTCAAAATGCGCGCCTTCTTTTAGTATACGGCGAAGATTGAAGCGAGAACGATGAGTATAGGGGGACAATTGTTGCGATGGATAATACCCCGTAGTGGCACTTGCTAATCTTCACGATAATATCCTGTTTATGTTTGCGTGTGCGCGTTTGTGTGCGTGTGCGTGTGCGTGTGCGTGTGCGTGTGCGTGTGCGTGTGCGTGTGCGTGTGTGATTCCAGGCATTGAGAGACTCCTCAAAAAGAATGGGAAAAAATCGTGTGTCGCATTCCTGCTGCATGCCTCACAAGTGCATGCATGCTCGCTTGTTTTCTCCAAAAACATCCACAGCTTATCTCATCTAATCCAATCATTATTTATAACACTGTTCTCAACCCCCCCCCCCTTTTTCCCTCCTCCCCGTCGTTGCTCGTCCTCTTCCTCCTCCTCACTGTTCTTCATCTTCTACAACTTCTCTTACCTGCTTGTCTAATCCCATTGCAAGAGCTACCAGCTATGAGACGACGAAAACGAAGTAACAGGAACGTCCGTCAGGGTTGTTTCATTAGCACGAATATATTCAAAGGGGAGAAAAGATATTTCATGGAAAAGCTAAAGACAGATGCCATCCTAAGTGAAACATCGGTATTCTCTCTGTGTACCGTAGCAACGAATACCATGATCTCCCATCATCATCATCATCATCATCATCATCATCATCATCAAAAAAACCTCTTCCTCGGTTGCCTTCTCGCTAATCTCATCCTCTTGATCGAGATTCAGCTGCGAGCAGAGGAATAACGGCCAGCATTCAGTCACATTGTCAATGGAGAGAATCTTAGAGATAACACCGGCTTTTGCTTGGCCCCCCTCCCCCCCGCCCCCCCTCCCTGCCCACATCGCCGCCGCGCTATGCTGACACACCCACACGCGACAGCGAAGAGCGCAGCCTCTGCTCTGTGATATGGAAGGGCTTGAAAACTTAAGTTCAAGCCCTTCTACATTCATTTTAGAGGTATGATGAAAGCAAG
>ADNK01002317.1:0-25000 GCA_000320545.1 Bigelowiella natans CCMP2755
TTTGCGAGTGATGATTTTGATTTGCATGTTCCACACCTCCTGTGGAGTTCAAACATTTTGTGGCACGTGCTGCACATCCATTTCAAGAGTCTTCTTTTTCATCTCACCCCAACCATCTCTTTTTTTGCCACTACGCTGTGCACATCTGGACATGCCTGATGGTCTGCTTGCTAGGTGGCACGTCACATCTGTGCATCTCCAGCATTCACCTAGCCCATTGTCACTGTCCAACAACTGTCACTGCTAGAGGAGATGGTCCACGCCTTTCACGATGCCACACATGTCACATGTTCCATCTGCTTCTCTAGTTCTTCACATTGGCCACCGGACAACATGAGGCTTCCGAGATCGCTCTCTGAGCAGATGGCGCGCACCTGCCCCTGAATGTCTATTTTTTCGATGGCGACCACTTTCCGCCCCCAACGCTCGCTTCAATTCCGTGCACAAGAAGTACAAGTTCCTCATGTCTCTGTTGAACACCTGGACCCGTCGCTCAATGCAATGTTGCTTGATGAAGATTTTGAGTTCGATATGAGGTGTCCGGTCATATGAAGTGTACCCATCTCTGTTTTCGGCCTCAATGTTTGCATTCATGTCAACTAGGTACTTTACGATATCCAAATGACCCTTAATGGAACCCAAAATTGACGGAGTGTCACCTAATGTATCGTCATGTGAGCATTACAAACAATGTAACATCTTCTACAACTGCTGCTGCCTAGATGCTAGCATTGGTTCTCACCGTGATCGTCTTCCGCCTCAATGTTTGCCTTCATGTCAACCAGGTACTTTACGACATCCAATTGACCCTTCATGGAACCCAAAATTAACGGAGTATTACCTAATGCATCGTTGTGTAATCATTACAAATTATGAAACGTCTTCTACAACTGCTGCTGCCTCAATGCCAGCATTGGTTATCACCGAATTCGTCTTTCGCCTCAATGATTGCCTTCATGTCAACCAGGTACTTTACAATATCCAAATGACCCTCCATGCAACCCCAAGCTAACGGAGTAAAACCTAATGTATCGTTGTGTAATTATTACAAATTATGTAATGTAACATATTGAAATTGAACATTGTGCCAACAATCTATACGCGCAAGGCACATACGTGGCCCCGAACGCTCAAACATGTAGGTTTTTATCTTCCAGACCCTCAAGAAGAGAACAGCCATGGCAATTGCTGCCTCCGCTGGTAGATCTGGGTGTTTAGTGTGGCTCTCATCTATTTTGCTATCCATGAGGACACTGTGTGCAGCGTATTTGTGTGCATGTGTATAAATGTTATCCCAACAATCTATACGCGCAAGGCACATAAGTGGCCCCGAACGCTCAAACATGTAGGTTTTTATCTTCCAGACCCTCAAGAAGAGAACAGCCATGGCAATTGCTGCCTCCGCTGGTAGATCTGGGTGTTTTGTATGACTCTTTTTTCACCAAATCTATTCCAAGCACTAGAGTCTTACCGCTGGCAACATAATTAGATGTGAAATATCATCATCTCCGACGGAGGGAAGGAGCTGGTCTATGGGCACGAACATTCCAGTTTGGCCCTGACGAACATGAAGAAACTATATCATCGCACGCATTTCCTCTCCCTTTCGCGCGCTCTCTCTCTCTCTCTCTCTCTCTCTCTCTCTCTCTCTCTCTCTCTGTGTGAGAGAGAGAGAGAGAGAGAGAGAGAGAGAGAGAGAGAGAGAGAGAGAAACATTTTTACTCATGCACTGAATACCTACACCAAGTATTTTGTGTTCACAGCTATCACTAATCGTGCGATTCACACTACCTTCGCCTTCTTCGCGCGGCGGGAATCGATAAGATGCGGAAGTATTAGGAATATCGGGTCGACTTTCGTCGCGATGTATAGACTTCCATCTGGCCCACGCTATCATCTATGAAGCAGCTGCCCTGAACAAGATGATATGCGCCGTAAAAGTTACCCGGGGAGAAATTTTTAACGAAATACTGCACCCGAATTCCTACTTAGACCTACCGTGTCGGTGCTGACTTTTTGAAGCTCGAATATGACTCCCTTTCACCGCAGGTGTTGGACCTTCGACCCATACTTCGGATGAAGAAGAAAAACAGTTCCCGTCGGGGGGGTTTTGAGGGAAGAGCAGCACACGTCGAAGTTGCATGACACCTATCCCTAGTTTTTCCACACGAATTCCACTAGATCTACGCGCTTCCAGTCGTTTGACATGTGTCCTTGCAAAAGAGGAAAAAGATAAGGGCTTCCCGCAATTTTCGTAATGCACAAAACGCATGCACAATTGTCATCGCGACAACACGAAACATTACAGCTGTACTCGTAGATTAAGAAGTTAAAACTAGATCTTAATAACGTTGGAGTAAGATCTCCTCCTGTCTCCACCAAAAACTCACCTCACAACAAAAGCGCCTGTGTGGCTCGAAGACAAGCCTTTTATGATCCGGATACTTCGAAACAAAGGCCGTTCGTCATCTAAATTTTCCTTTGGTAACGGTATTTCCTACCCTTCCAGTAAAAATGGGCATACGAGCACAGAGTTTGTTTCCTACCTGTAAATATCTCTTAAAAAGTACCATCTTAACGAAGGACGATGAACGGACCACCTTTATCTTCGGCCTAGATTCATGTCGCAGAAGCATAAATCAACTGCGTTTCATCGTTCTAAGTTCAGAAAAGCATCTACTGAGGGAGAGTCGCGTTTCCCTTGCCCCGTTGCTCCGGGGGTGAGTTGTACGGGAAGACCACCTAGGACCACTTGCTCACTGCATCAGTTGGGGCGAGAACTGTGATTATGATTATCGTGTTCATCCTCCTGAAGGTTTTTTCCTGTACTTACTCACCCACGGATGCACTCTCTTCGTTAACCAGATTTGAATTAACCCTTTAGGTCATAGAAGCTACGACATCCACCCCGTCTACCGCTTCGGGAAGCCAAATTGTACCGACACCATCCCCTACGATATCTACTGGGTGTCCTACTGCGGGTTATATTCAACAGACACCATCCCCCGCGACAGCCGCCCCAACTACTGCGAATCCTTTGTCTGTGGTTGAAACATCCGCCCCTTCTGCGGGCTTCATTTCACCTATACCATGCCCCACGTCATCTACCCCAACTACTGCTAATCCAGTAACGTCATCTCCGAGCTCCTCTTCGCCAACGGCCCAAAAAACGCCATCCACATCTCCAACTGCCTATCCTTCGCCCTCCCCCTTTGCAGAAACGCAGCCGACTACCTATCCACAGGAAAGATCTTCTACCACAGCACCGTCGCTCTCACCAGTTTCTACCCCTACCAACTCACCGAGCCTGTCGCCAGCAACTCCTGCTCCTTCACAATCGCCATCAACATTTTCTCCTCTCACCTATGAAGCCCCCCCGCAGCCATTGTATTCCACCCTTTTCGACTCTCTCACGGGGTTTTCCATCACCTTCACCCACGATACAACTCGGGAGTCGCCTCCATCAGCTTTCGCCGCCAATACTTCCTGCGCCTACTTCCTGGGCGATGTGACGCTTGCGAAGCTGGGCGAGCTCCCTGAATGCCTTTGGTCCACACAGGATGCTCGAGAGCTTCTTGTATATTTCGGATCGAGCCCGACGATTGTTGTGAACGACGTAGTTTCCCTGCTTGCAAATTCAGTCTCGCGGGTAGTAGTAGTAGTAGTAGTAGTATCAGCACCACCAGCATTACCACCATCATCATCATAAGTAGCCTCTGCTATGATTCCTGATATTACCATTCAACAGTATACCTACAACTACAGTGGCAATGCCCATCATCTATACATCGCTCACACACTGCAACTACTCTCCCAACGATAACAGGTGAATCCATCAACCGGCGGCTTGTTGTATATGGAAATTAACTACAACGTCTCTCTGTCCGCACCAACATTGGTCCAACCTGTGCAGTTAGAGGTAGGAAGCATATATCCAATATTCGCTCGCCTCTAATTGATCATCGATATCTCCAAAGATATTTTCCTGCACTACTAGTCACAATATGGAGGCATCGTGACTATGTGACTATGCATATGGATTGTTTCTTTCCCCCGCTCTCTGTACATCGTGATATCTACCCATATGATGAGAAAGGATGAGAGAGACAGAGAGGGGGGGGGGGAGAGAGAAAGAGATAGTAAAATTTAAAAGCTGTAATTTAGAATTCTTATTGATTCTATCTTCATATAAGGTGGTTGGCTCTGAAAGCGTAGGTCCATGCGACACGTTGAGATTAATCGCGTCAACCAGATCTGGAGCTGGAGGGCGAGCATTAACATATAGCTGGACATACGATGCAGCTAACTCTTCAATTGAGGCGGAATTGATCAACCAACAAGTAGTCAACAGCACGGTAAGAAGTACGACAGGTGGAAGCATCGAAATTCAAGCTTCCCTCCTTAACGCGGGCATTCACCGTTTCACGGTACAATCAGACAGCCATATCAAAATATTCTTGCTTCCGAATGTTGTCTTAGCCATCACCGTTGCTCTGTAGTCCTCACGGGCGCCGCTCCACACCATCTTACGTTCATTTTACCATCTTGCTCTTCTATCCCAGACTGTGGCCCACAACTGGATTGGCGGCTCCGGCAACGCAAGCCTACAAGTGGTGCGGAGCGAAAACTCGAATCCGACCGTGTTCGCATCAGCGGGAACTGTGCTCTCGCATCTGCGCTCAGAGCCATTGACAATCAGCGTAAGGCTCGGCCAGCCCGTATGTTCGAATACGAGTGGTGGGAACGCCACCACAGTGTATTCGATGTATTCGAACCTCTCTTCTATTGGCCTGTGGGCGCAGGCGTTTCAGTCGCCTTTATCCCCACGGCCATCCACTCTCTCAACATTGCCTTACGAGAGCGCACTGACCGATCATGCGGTGACCATTCCAAACCCCAATAGCCTGACCCTTTACCTCCCCGCAGACACCCTTCGAATGGGACGTAGCTATTGCTTTAACTTTGCTGGCCATTTCGCCGAGGATGGTGTGCAGCAGGTGGGAGGAGTCTCGAACGCTAGCTTCGTGATAGAGGTCGCTCTGAGGGATGTAGAGGCAAAGATCTCTGGAGGATCTCTCCGCTCCTTTCCTGTAATCCCCTCGAACACCACCTTGATCCAGTTCGATGGAACGTCCTCAAGCGACCCGGCTAATGCAACCAGCGGCGTGCTGAAGTTTGCATGGGAGATCCGCGAAATCAACTCGTCAGGAACCGTCGACGTTCTGAAGTCCAACTCGAGCAGCGCCGCGCTTGGCCAGTGGGAGATTTCAACTGCGATTCTCGACTCCGAGAGATCCTATAGAGTCTTCTTAAACGTGACAGGGGAGGAGATTGTGTCCGGCCAGCCACGAACGGCATCGACTTTCCAGGATATCGAGACGCTTGCTCCCGAGGCACCAAGCGTTGAGATTCAGTCGCTGGTAGACGCTAGGATCAACCCTTACGACAAGCTTAGCCTGTCCTCGGTCATCACAAGTGCCGACCTGACCTACTCCGTGCTCTGGTCCGCTCCCTCTGGCAACTTCGCCCTGGATGATGCCTCTAAGCTGCGCTCGGGGATCACGGCTGAAAACCTGGTGATAGCCCCCGGCGCATTGAGCTCCGGGGAGTCGTACACATTCCAAGTGACCGTGACAAACTCGTTCGAACTTGCGGCGAGCTCCAAGGTCGAGTTTACAACCAACTTCGCTCCGAGAGGGGGCACATGCAGTGTTACAGACGGTAACGGGGGTGCTGCATTGACGGGTGTTTTCACTCTAAAGTGCCAGGAATGGACAGACCCCGAGGAGGATCTGCCGCTACTTTACCTCTTTCAAGCCGAAAGCTCTGGCGGCTTCATCGATCTCTCTGGTTCACAGCCCTTGGAATTTCTCTCCACCGTGCTTCCACTGCCAGTCAACTCGACAACGAATGCAGGAGGCCAAAATGCTGCTGGGCTGTTCGGAAATCTGACCTTAAAAACTATTATAAGAGACCAGCTTGGATCCCAAGCTTCGTACGACTATATCGCTAACGTCTCCACTTCCACGCAAATCAGCACAGGTACGCCATGTCACCTTATTCTCCGAATTTTATTATGCATTTTCACGTTCTCTCCCCTTCTATTGCGTTTGTGGTGGTTTGATCTCTCGCTGTTGCTCCTTAGATGCGACGACGGAGTTGGCGCAAAAGTCAGTCCAGTCTGGGGATCTTTCCACAGCCGCGGTATTTCTGACGGGCAGCATCCAGTCTCTTGGGCAGAATGACAGCACCTCTTCCGGGTCTGCTACGCAAACCGAGACTTCGGAGCAACAGTCCAGAATCTTGAGCACTTTGAACTCGTTCACACAACTTGCGACGGAGACGGGAGGGGAAAACGCCATGGATACGCCCGCTGCTCTTCTGAAAAACACTATCAGCGCCGCTTCAAGTTCTTCATCGGCTTCGTCATCATCATCAACTTCCCTGCTCCAGTCTTCTGTGGTGTCGGACGCTCTCACCACGGCGGAGTTGATTATCTCCGCCTCTCAATTCGTCTCGGCAGACGCAGAGGCCCCCCAAATCACGATAGATGCCGTCGCTTCTCTCATTCCCTCCATAGTAGCAAACAGCAGTGCCTCTTCTGAGAGCGCTGCTCAAGACACCCAGATAGAAGCCTCCACCAGGTTCTTAAGAATAGAAGACGAGTGCAACAACATATAAATGGGAGGATCGCTTACCTTAGCAACCTCCGATGTGAGAGTGAATAGAACTCTAATCCCCCCCTCCCCCCCCGCCCCCGATAATGAACGCAACAGTTATCAATAACTCAAAACTAGATCCTCACTTTCATTTAACGATGCGCTTTTAAGAGTTGTCACGGCTGCCGTTGACGTCGGATCTGCGCTCCTGGAAGGAGCTCTGGTGGGCGAGACTGCGGGGGAAATTCTCAGCGACGGTGGGTGGTAGCTGTCGCCATAGTGTGTGTGTTTTGATGGAGCGTGGAACGGAGGAGGGCGAGGCGGAATTTGGTGGGAGTGATGATATGGGTTTCGGAGTGAGTTATTCGTTTGTGCTCGAAACTTTGATCAAATGCCAACAAGGTATATCTTTGTGTCTCCTTTGCCTCATGTCTCCTATTCTCTCTCTTTCGCAATGCATCCTGTCAGGGCTATCCGTTGCGTCTCAAAGGATCAGCAGCTCCGCCGCGTCACTAGGAGGCCACACGCTGAATAGCAGCACGAGAGCATCAGCGACTTTGTCTGCTGATATTGCAAACTCCTCGCAGCATTTGTTCGGAACCGAAATTGATACTATCCTTTCCTATTCGCTGACAGAGCTTTTCCCCAGCAACGAGTCCAGTAGCAGTTCCTCCTCGTATTCCTCCTCCACAGGCCTCGTCACGTTCCAATTGCGGAGGAAAGATGAGCGCGTCCACATTCCGGTGAGCGTTTCCGACGACGCCCCTATTCTTATCGAAATTCCACTTGAAGAAGGTACTAAAGAGTGCAACGCGTTATAAGGGAAAAGAGAGAAGAAGAAGATGAAGAAGTCTGAGGAGAGGAAGGAAAATTCAAGAAGTGAGGATGTAGCTGCGCGGGGAAGTAGTTTGTTTGTAACATATGTGCACCATTGCTTGCTTTTCAGAACTTAATTCCAGTCTCACGAGCACGTGCAGATTCTGGAACGCAACAGAAAACACGTTTTCCACAAACGGAGTCCACTTCCAATCAACACGGGGAAGCGCAGGTTATTTAAGGAAGCAACTCAGATCATCTTGATACCTGTCTAACTCTTTTTTGCTGTTGTTGGTTTGTGGGTTCAGCCGATGGGGACCTTCGACTTGTGTGCAATACTACCCATCTAACATCGTTCTCTTCCGTCTCGAGCCCAGAGATACAGATAAACACGTTTGGGGAGGAGCATGTAAGCCAAAGGGCGTTTTCCGTGAAGAACCCAGTGATGATTTTTGCAATAGTCATCCTCAGCCTGTACGTCGTGGCGGCTGCGTCCGCATTCCAAGCGGACGAGATCGTGAAGGAGCGGTCGGGAGGCCCGAAGGAGAACACCAGAAGGTTTTGGAGACGGGTGAACCTCGCAACGCAGCATATGGTCTTCAGCCAGCGCGGCTGGAAAGTGTCGCGCGACATGATTATTTTTTGGCTTCGCCGTACGCACCCATGGGTCTCAACGGTGTATCGGTACCCAGGTGATTATCTCACTTCGTTTAAGAGAATTACAATTCTCTTCACGCTGGTGCTCAATACGCTGACAATAGCAGTCCTTCTAGCGGGGCAGACCCAGTCTCTTCCCTTCATGGACAACACGCTGTCTGGCGCTGTTGTTACGGCTATGTTTGCCTTTCCCGTTCCCGTTCTTCTCGCGATCATCTTCGCTAGGAAGATTCCGAAGCACTTTCTCGTCGAAGTTGATCCGAATCGAATTGGTTGCATCGGGCACATTATCGTGTACCTCTTTGCGGACGATTTCAAGCTGAAGGGCGAAGAAGACGACCAACCAAAGGAACAACAGATCGTGAGCGTTCCCGTTCGAGACGTGAAGGAGCATGTTCGCCGGAGGAACAAATCACCGAGGAAGCGATCATCTACCGGGTCGTTCTTAAACCTACAGAGCCACCCGAATTTGCTGGTCAGGACAACAGCAAAAGAAGAGGTAAGGCCTCCCTCGCGTATGATTGCGCGCCCCAGCTCAGCTGTGTCTGCTCTCGACCGGGCAACAGCAATGATCACACTACACCCAAATATCCCTGAGAATGGGAAGGAGGAAGAAGAAGAAGAAGAGGAAGAAAGGGAGATCTCGCCTTCTGCTCGCCAATCCAGATCCCTTGAAAAAGGGAGAATTATTCATAGAAAGGCCCGGATGACGATAGCGAGCCAACTGCCTCGAACCCAAAAAAAGACTGCTGCCGAGGACGACGGGAAGATGATCAATCTAGCTGACATGCACGATGCGCACGGCGACGATATCATCCAAGATGAAAGAGCCACGCATGAGCGCCATGAGCACAAGCGGCTGAAGCATCATAGAGGGCGCCGCCGCAGAACCGCTGATTTCATCACGGCGTCAAATCAGGGACAGCTGGGCGATCTTGCAATGACGGGTCACCATCTTGGGAGCGGGGAGACACCAGGTAGTCTTGGCAACGACACACCGAGAACTATCGGCAGTTCTGATTACGGTAGCGGCTCTCGTGGTAGTGGAGACACCAGGGGCCAGGCCAATGGAAGCACGAGCGAGCCTGTCTACGGCGCAAGCAATGTATTGTGTTGCGGGATTAAGGTCAAGGACCACCCAGCAACGACAAATCCAGATTACACGCTATACGACGCGGCCGGCGTGCTGTTGTGTTGGGTCTTAATGCTGGGGTGTGCATTTATTCTTGTGGTTCTGGGGCATACCTTGGGGGAAAGCTCCGTCAAGACTGTAGTGATCTCGGCGCTGAGCTTTTTGTACGACCTCGGGAGCCGCATCGTTCTCATCGTTTTTGTCCAAGCCCTGCTCTTTTTCCCGCTGTGTGGCCGGGACAATGCTGCCGATGCGGAGACGAAAGGAGACTATGTCCACGAAGAAATTCACGCTGAGAGGCTTGTGGAAGTCACGTTCGAGACTGGAAAGCTAGGCTTTGGCTTCACAAACCTCTACATAAACCACATCGTCCCATCCTCGCAAGCTGCTCGCTCCCTGAAGCTCAACTGGAGGATCCGAGCAGTGAACGGCAAGGTCGTCACAAATGACGAGGAAGCTGAGGTGGAGATCCAGAACGCCCATCGTATTTTCGATAGATTCTCTATAGCGCTGGTCAAACCGGAGAACAAAGGCGAAGAATTCTATGCTAACAAAAAGAGATCAGCAATTAACTGGATCGCAAGCGCAAAGCAGGGGGGGATTGTTTTGAACAAGTCACGTCTCATAAATGTTGGTCTCATCAATGCTGGGAATGAAACCAAGCTTCCGTCTTCTTCCTCGCATCAGGCTGTTGCCAGAAGAAAGAGGACTGATAAGACGGTACTGATGATGGTGATACTGGCGTGGCTGTATAATTATTTTTGAATTTGTTTAGCATTTCCACCGAAAAATATGTTTCATTCGTTTTCTCTCGTTCGTTCTCGCATGCTAGCCGTGGAGTCTTGAGAACCTTTTTGACACTGTAGGATGCGAAGCAGCAAGAGCATCAACTGGGCGAAGGCGATGAACCAAAAGTAATTTCTAGCTCCCTGCACAACCTCAAGAAGACATCTCCACGAAGTGGATCTAAGGATGTTAGCTTCTCTAGCTCAATGCGTAAGCGTATGCTAGCTACTTGGGCCACTAAAGAAGTAGAGTGCACTCCCAGCATTCAAATGTCAACGATTGTTCGTACCAACACCAATGGTAAATCTCTCAATATACACATTACACATTACACACACACACACACACACACACACACACACACATTTATTTATATTGCTTGCAATACCACAACCTCAACTGAATTAATTTCTCTATCAGGAGGTAATAACAAAGACCCGTCTCTTCTCGAATCCGGAGACGAACGACTACAGATCTTTGATATTGATAACTCATCACTAACACGCCCTGGCGCGGGCAAAAAGGATGGAAAGCAGTTGGAATTAGCTCTTTAGCCTTTCGTTGTGCAGATAGAAAGATGAATGGTTACGAGTGTGTTATGTTAGTAATGAGGAGATTATAAATCTCACAAAACAATCATCCGCAGCTATACAAGACGCCCGCGCGCATGGTGTGGTACATGTATAGCATAATACTATGTCTATTGTGGCAGCTGGAGCCCTTCAATGAATAAATGTCTACGTGATCTACACTAGGCACGTGGGAAGCCGTGCGCGACGCACCAGTGTCGACCTTTATTCCTCTAAGCCACATAGCTTAAGGGGTGGTATTTGCTGTTTTTAGCGCACATTACGCGGTCGCAAGGTGATCGCACACAAACTACGCGTCTAAGCAATCGTCAAGCAAAGTAGCATAGTAAAATAATGAATGCGTATGCTGTGTGGCGCTTGTGAACTTACGAGGCTGACGGACACATTTTTGGCTAAGTTAGCAGCTAGATCAATGGCGCGCATATATGCGAACGCTGCATTATAGGTTACGTAACAGAGCGAATAGAGCAATTTAAGAGTTGTAGCCGCAGCTTTGCAAAGCTGCATAAGGATGATAATTGAACAAAATCAAAATATGTTCATTCTAGTCATTACATCCACATACGCATGATCGCGGCAATACGACGATGCGAGGGCCGCTAAGTACACACATGCCACCTGCATCTTAGCGTTGTAGCCGCCGCATTCCACAGCTGCATTATTAGGATGACTATTTGAAAAATTATAACCTTTTCATTGCATCCGTCCTACATGCCACCTGCCTCAGTTATATGAAACAGCAGTCACAGTCGAAGGGACAAAGCCTCGTTTTGCCTGAAAACGGTGTTTGAAACCAAATTCCAAAACTAGTTAGTGAAACGCTTAATCGGACGAACAAACACGTGTCTCATGGGATCCACGGGAGTAAATTTGCTGCATTTAAATAATACTACAAGGGGGGGAGGTGAGAGGAGGAATAACTGAGCGCACCAGCGCAGGGCTTATTCTGCTTTTTGAGGACGTCAATTTTGTATATCGGAAGGCTATCGCCATTGGTGTGCCTTCCAGTGAAACCCTTAAATATATATATATATATATATATATATATATGTGTGTGTGTGTGTGTGTGTGATTAATATGTATAAATTATATGCACATCTGCACATGAAGTGCCTCGTTCTTCTCTTATTCTAAATGCTAGATGGTATGTTCCGGTGTTCATTTCCAGAGCGCCCTTATCATTACGATGGCTGGCGGTTTTACGACCTCCTTCGTGTGCCTCCCCCCAAGCCCATCGTCAACCCACTCCGTCTGCCTTCGCACACGTTTGGAAGAGGCAGGGGATTCGCTCACAGCCTGATGTGCTCCGCTGATCACCTCTTTCCGTTCGCTTCCATCCTGGTTTCACACGCGCGCGCGCGCGCACACACATACACACACACACACACACACACACACACACAGAGAGAGAGAGAGAGAGAGAGAGAGAGAGAGAAACAGACAGACAAATACACACATTCAATGGGAAATAACCCTCGAGATTAGGCTGCGCACTGAGTCGCAGAACTACTACGAGCAGTCATTTCGTGGTCATAATCCAACATTAACGCACATACCCGTCTGATAGCTCCGAGAAGCGAGCTGTTCCACATGCTAGAGCCATCACCGTCCTTCTCGGCGTGATTTCTACAGGAACTCCCTTTCTTCAGTGCCTCCTTAAAATCTGGCGCATGTGATCAGCAAGGCACATACGCGCACAAACAAACACCGACGTTATTCGAATAGAAGCAACGTGTCTGTTTTGGAGTGCTTTGTGTGCATTTTATGCGGTGTAAAGCATTCACACTGCCCGACTCACCGATACCGTCGTCATCCGACAGCTCAATGGTCATGACATTCCCTCCTGCGATGTAGATAACCAAATATCGGTCAGCATGGGCAGCATCACCCTCCATCGACTACTCACGTTTCTCGCCGTTCTTGTTCTTGTTCTTCGTTTTCCTCTTCTTCCTCGGAGTTTCTTCCTCGTCCAAATCTGCGCTCGCGCCCGCCTTACTTCGAGCTGCTCGTCGTTTCTTGCTCTTATAATCAACAGTGCTCTCCTTCTCATTCCTCAAACTGGCTGGCGAGTACGCATCTTGCCCTCCTCCTCTACGCGTCTTACTCACAGGCTCGCACCCCCTCCTCGACCCTGTGATCTTCCTCAGATCACCTCGGAAGCAGGCGCAGCTACGACGTAAAAGCGAACAATCGGCACTTCGAAAGCAACAACGTAATGTGGGATGGTCCGAGGGGGGGGGGGATCATTTTCTTACCTGGATATCGCTACGACGACGACCATCATAGTGACCGCAACTCCTAGGCCGCCTAGTTTGCAGCCCCTTTCCCCGAACGAGGCCCCCCTCCTCCTCCTCCTCCTCCTCCTCATCGGCGGACGCGTGGGTCATGCATCCGCTGGAGTCGGATCCGTCCTGCAAACAACAACTGCAACAACTATCCAAGAGGATAAAATTATTTGGGCAAGATATCATGCTGAGAATAACCTAGATCGAATGCTGAAAGTTACCTTGTGTGCTCATTATAGGAGATTTTACCTGAAAACAAGCTCCCCACACCCACGTGACCCCTGCAAAGGAGCCCATGCTGCATCACCAATGGTACGGGCGACGTGCCATTCGTGTCGTCACAAGGTAGCAGTAGCAGCAGCAGCAGTAGTAGTAGTAGTAGTAGTAATAGTAGTAGTTGTAGTAGTAGTAGCAGCAGCAGCAGCAGCGAACAAGGCCACTGGGGAAGGTGAGAAGAGATGGGTGGTGAGGCACGTATCAAAGAGGAATGGCTGCTTTGCATGTTTCCTCATCAACTTTTCTTGCACATAGGCCTCGATGTTTCATGAGGTATACGCCTTGTCGAGCTTCATCGTCTGTGACCCACACGGAGCGGAATGAAGGTAAGGGAGGGGGAGCAGCTGTACCTGGAATACGGGATGTCCCCGGTCGGGAGGAGATGTTAAAGAAGCTCAAGTGTGTGCAACAACAACAACAACAACATCCATCCACCTTCTCCTTCGACTAATCGACCATGTGTCCCCCTGAAAGCAAATGTTTCCCCCCCGTTTGAATTTGGAACGTCCTTTCTCTCTCTTTCCCCCAAACAAACATCTAGGAGCGGCGACGAGTTCGACATTCTGGTGATCGGAGGTGCGTACAACAGCTCAACACCTTAAAAAAAATCCTCAAGATGACGGGAGTTTTGACGAGCTTGTTGTGTATGCGCGCTTATATATGTGCGTGTGTTGATTGTCGTTTCTTTGAGTAGGAGGCGCTACAGGAGCTGGAGTGGCGGTCGATGCTGCGACAAGGGGACTCAAGGTGCTGCCGTTCATACATCATAGCGTTGATGGAAAGTACTGCACATGACGAAAATGCTGAAGAGAAGAGGAATATGTGCTTTCAGGTGGCTATGATCGAGCGGGAGGATTATGGGAGCGGAACGAGCTCACGCAGCACCAAGGTTGCTGATACGATGGTTGCGCCACAATCGTTCTCCATGATATTTCCCCTTTTTAACTATCCGTCTGCTGCTGTCAACAACTTCCTAAACTTCAAATCCCTTCCGTAATGCTCCCCCCCCCCCGCGCCCGCCTTTACAGCTGTTATGGGCCGGAATTCGATATCTAGCCAATGCTTTCGCAGCTCTGTTTAGACCGAAGATGATCACGCACCCCATCACCACGCTCAGGGTAGTTAGCCGTTGTGTGTGTCGTAGGCAGTTGTGGAGGGATGATATGATACAAGGATGAGCGTGCTGCAAGTCTGTTTGTGCATGTATGCCACGACGACGATAAATAAACAACAACAACAACAACAACAACAATACCGAACTTAGACGATTTGCCATATGATCCGACCCATCTTCCCTTATGATCATACAGTCCATATATCTCTGCACATCATAAACCTACTTTTTCCGTGCCGTTGGTTCATATCATGACCTTCCTGTCCCCCACCTCTTCATTCGTTGTATTATCGCCATACCCACATACGTCAACGAGCTAGGCCTCTCTCCCTCTTTCTTTCACACACACACACACGCACACACACACACACACACACACACAGGGGTTTTATGATACTTTCAAGATGGTAATGGGCTGTCAGGTAGTCGGCTAATTAGAGTCATTGACCAAGAAACGCACGTCTCCCCTCTTTCCCCCCCCCCCCCCCCCTTGATCTGTCCAGAAAAAAGATCTCTTTCATTTTCCCACTCATGATGGCCTCCTGTCTGATTTGGATCTTGCAGCGTGAGCGCAACCACCTCCTCGCATCAGCCCCGCATCTGACCTATTGGGTACTACTATCACCACCACCACTACTACTACTACTACTACTACTACACCCGAAGTAACTAGACAGCTCATGATGAGAGCGCTATCCAGGCGACGCTGCCGCCGTCCTTTCCCCAACTTGTTCCCCCCAACAGACAGGAGCGCCTCTCCAGTCGAGTCCCCACTATAAATAAATAAATAAATATATATATATATATATCCGCCATTTTCACCACAAATCAGCGCAGCATGTGTGTGCCCGTCTAAAACGATGGCGATTTTGCCATCTTCACCATGTGTGCAGATGCCGCTGGCCGTTCCCATCGATCGCTGGTTCATTTGGCCCCCCCCCATGAACTGCCCTCCTGCTGCATTCGGTGATTTCCATGTTTAATTTGTCGGGTTGAGAGTGTGTAAGGACCGCAAGCGATGGGAATCAAGAGAAGGGGATGAAATGCATAGCGCCGTTATATTCAAACTGTCTCTCCCGCTGTCACTCTCTATGTTTTTCATCATCCTTAACCCCCCCTCCCCCTTAACATTCCTCGCTTTCTAAACTCACAGGGCCTTTGGGAGTGTACTGGATATTTTTCAAGTTCTACGATTTGTTGGCTAAGTTCTCATGCCCCCCCAGCTTTGCTATGAGGTGGGGAAAAGGGAAATGGAGAAGGGGGGGGACGGAGAATTGAGTAGATATGGATTTTTTTTTCCTTCGTTGTTTTGTTTCTCTTTGTTTGTTGATGCATACTATTGGAACACCGTTTGTTCGGATCGTGCATCTCTCTCTCTCTCTCTCTCTCTCTCTCTCTCTCTGTGTGTGTGTGTGTGTGTGTGTGTGTGTGTGTGGTTTTAACTCACTTTTACGTCGATATTATGCATATTAGCAAATCGAGGCTGCTCCGCGAATTTCCACAGCTCTCCCACAGCCTCAAATACGCAATGGTCTTCGCCGTCGTTCCCCCCTACCCCTGCATATATGAGCCTGGCATTTGCAGATTCATACAACACACGATTCATTTGCGCGTAAATATACACGGGGGATGGCCGATGTGCCTTTTGCGACGCTGCCATTGCTCATATCTATATTACATGAAATGCACTCAAAAGGTGTTCTACGAGGGCCAGCATAACGACTCGAGGACCAACATCGCTATCGCTCTTACTGCAGGTAATAATACCCCTGCAGCTTATAATATGCTCCTTGAGAAAGCCATGCTTCCGTGCCGTCATATATTGATTGATATCCCCTCCCCCCCCTCCCCCCCCCCTTCCCCCTTCACGTACAGCTGAAAACGGAGCTACTGTGTTGAATCACGCTGAGGTGGCGAAGCTTCACAAGGCGCCGGGAGGGGGTAATACATGCAATGTGGCAGCAGCTGGTTCGAATGGATATCTACCGATCGACTTCAAGAATAGCGGAAATAATACACAACACCGCCATTTCTAAAAAAGCTTGATTCATGACGAAAGCGCGCACACACACACACACACACAATCGCATAACTTATCAGCTGTGTATATATCATTAGAGAGATTGATCGGAATTCTTTCCGAATGGGGGGGGGGGGGAGGGAGGAGATGAGTATCTCTCAATCTCTGATACATCAATAACCCCTGCCCAGACGGCACTGTTTCAGGCGCGGTCGTTAGAGATTTGATCACGAACGAAGAGATCACGATAAAGTTGGATAGTGCCTTCAATTTATCTTCTTTGGACAAAAACAAACAAACTATTTCTCTAATATTCTCGCGATTGATGAAAATCAGGTGCAAGTCCGTTGTGATGTGCGGCGGTCCCTTCACCGACGAGCTACGCGATATGGAAGACGAGGAGGAGGGGGAGGGGAAGGAGAAGGTGGCTTCAAAGGTCATCAACGGAGCTGCAGGAACTCACGTCGTTCTTCCAGGGTATTTTGCTTTGCCGCTTGAAGAGTCAAGAATGGAATGAGAAATAGGGGCAAGGGAAGGAGGAATACCATCATTTAGATCTAATGTATTTTTGCATATGATATAATATTATTAGTGCGTGTATATATATATATATATATATATATATATATATATATGTGTGTGTGTGTGTGTGTGTTTGTGTGTGGAGTATGCCGTCACCGTCTACTGCCGATTCATCATGACAAAATCATCGTAGGTATCTGTGCCCAAGGAACTGCGGCATGGTCAGTGAGAGGAGATGAGGGGGGGGGAGGAGGAAGAAGAGGAAGATGGCGAAGAAGAAGATGAGGAGGAGGAGGAGGAGAAGGAGGAGAGAGTGCAAGCGATAGCAAACACACACACACACACACACACACACACACACAGAGAGAGAGAGAGAGAGAGAGAGAGAGAGAGAGAGAGATCTTGTAAGATGGCGTAAACACAAGTGAAAAACCATATGATAGTGCGCAATAAAACCTGATAGGTTGATATGGCGACGAGCGACGGCAGAATTCTCTTCTATCTTCCGTGGGAAGGTGGCCAGTACATTACTGCTGCTGCTGCTGCTATTAATGATGATAATGATAATTACAATAGCAATAATACTACAAGGCGGATGGTTGTAGCAGTTCTAGTAGAAATAGTAAAAGTAGTACGTAATAGTTCTGGAACTAGATATCACCGTTGTTTCTCCTTCCACATCGGAGTCGCGCCTTACATGGGAATGGTTCTCGTCGGGTATCTTCTCGCCACCGCATGATCGCTGTGTGTGTGTGTGTGTGTGTGTGTGTGTGTGTGTGCGGTGTATTCAAATCAATGATGCTTAGGCCATACGTTGGTGGGCACAACGGATGTGAAGTGTGATGTAACCGACAGGTTATTCTTCTTCTTCCTCTTCCTTTCCTCTCCCTTTATCAATGTATTGATTTGCTCTTCCATTTTCTTATTCATTTTTTCCTTTGTTCATTTGCCCTCCCTCCCCCTCGTACACACACACACACACATCCAGGCCTATTCCGACGGAAGAGGAAATCGATTGGATCATAGGAGAGACCAACAACTATCTAACGTAAGAGGGCGGCTGTCTTTATTCAATACTTACAATCATGAAAAATAAGCAGCTCTTACTCCTCACACTTGAAGCAGCCTTTCGAATATTTGAAATGACCCCAATGCCCACCCTTTCGCTGGCTTCTCATCACTTTCACTATCATCATCATCATCATCATTATCATTATCATCATCATTATCATCATCATCACAATCTTCACTATCATCATTCTTATCCCTAACATATCATCACGATACTCCATGAATTACATACAGTCCAGAATGCCAAGTAACAAGGAAGGACGTCCTCTCGGTAATACCTCAATGGGTTATAGAGTGGATGAGAGAAGAGAGTGATAATAACGAAGATTATTAATGATGATGATGATGAGCGATAAGAAGATACAATCTCTGACCCTCCCCCCTTATTTCCTTAAATTGCTGAAGGCTTGGAGCGGTATCCGCCCCCTTGCTGTCGACCCACACGCTGGTAAGTAAGATCATCCTCCTCTACATCATCATCATCATCAGCAGCAGCAAAATCGCCATCTTCATGCACATCTTAGAAGAGATCCTCAGCGAATAACTATAGCGATCCTGCCGCCAAAGTCACCCGCGCTCTTGCGTCAACAACGATTTGAGGGAGGAGCGACACTTCAATTGTAACCTCTGTGTTTTCCCTGCATGCCCGCCTCCTCCTTTCCTTACAAACGCTGCAGACCCCAACGCTCCTGCAAGCCGCGACCACGTCGTCAGTGTCAACCCGAAGACAAAAGCGGTACACACTCCCTCCCACTTGGCCTCGAGAGAAACACCCACAGCCGCGATAGGCATCGCGCGCGCGCACACACACACACACACTCACTCACTCACACACACATACTCGCATGTATCATACAATCACGCGTAATATTACATCTAGGTGTTCGTTGCGGGGGGCAAATGGACCACGTATCGTGAGATGGCGGAGGTAGTAAGAACGAGCGCCTTTCCTCTCAGCGCCGTTGTGCATGGTGTCTAATTGAAGCGAAATCGCTCTGTAACCCTCCTCGCCACACAACTACTATCAGGACGCCATCGACAACCTGCTTCAAGTTCACCCAGATCTCGCGGCAAAAGCATCGTACTTTATTTCCTTTTAAGAAGAGAGAGAGGATGGTGTTGACGACGATGATGGTCATTACGGTGGTGGTGGTGGTGTGAAGAGCTCGCTCTCAGTCTACTTAGAAGAGGAGGGGGGGAAACCAAAATAAAGCAAATCATCTTCGTCGCAAACTTGATTTGATAATGAGTTATATCCTAATCGCAGAAGCTGCAAGTCTCTCTCAGTGCCGTTGCTAGGGGCAGAGGGCTACTGCCGCACCTTGCCGATTCAGCTCTCTAAATCCTTTAATTTGCCCATCCAGGTTAGGAGGTTGCTAAACTAGGTTATCTTGATAAAGAAGGGGGGGGGGGGGGGGGGGGAGAGAAGAAGATGGTGATGATGAAATTGTGGAAATAATAACGATGACGACGACGATGATGATGAAAAATGATCATGCGTACGAGATACGTCTAAATTGAAGATGAATTCTCTTCCTGCAAAATCGATTTCGAAAGGGGAAAAAGGGATGTTTCCGCCAACAAATCAGCACGTAGAACATAGTCCCCGATCTGACCGTTTCTTGCTGCTACAACCGATGATACTCATCAGGTTTGCGAGCACTTAGCTCGCGACTACGGCGGGCGTGCCGCCGATGTATGCGCTCTCATCGGTGCGATCAAATGGGTTTTAAATGCGTGATGCTGGGATTTCATGTGTATGTGTGTATATTTGGTAGTATACGTCTCCTTGCTACAATTCTTCTTTCTTCTACACCATATATATATATATATATATATATATATATTTCACTTCCTCTGTCTTCACACACCACGCAGGCGACGCTGTTGCTACTGAGGAGGGCGACCCAAGACTATTAGCAGCGGGATATCCTTATCTAAAAGCAGAAGTGCGCTACGCATGCAGGGAACATGCAAGGACAGTGGAGGACATCATTTCGAGGTAGTGATATAAAAGATTATGGTCATTACTGGATATATACTTTTGCGTCAGTATACATCACACTCACGCTCGGAGCTAGATGCAATTCACAACGATAAACGTACCCTATCTCTTACTAGACGAACGCGGTTGGCATACCTCAACGTCAAGGACGCGCAGAAGGTACTCTATGAAGATCGGAGGAGGAGGAGGAGAAGGAGGAGGGGGAGGAGGAGAAGGGGGAAAGGAGGAGAAGAAAGGGTTGAAGGAAGAGAGTTGAACACGTAATAGAAAATTATACGCACAACATTTACTCCTTTGTTGTTCTCTAGGCTATTCCTATCGTTGCTGAGATCATGGCCGAGGAATTAAGTAAGTTAGCGAAAACAATTATGATTCTAAAACAGAATCTGATATTCGCACATCGCTCTCTTTGCGCCATTCTCCCGATTATTAGTTTGAGCTTCATCAATGTAAATTAGTCGGCACAGTAACATAGGGAATACGTGCAAAACACTATAATTGTGTGTGAGCCCGTTCTGACACAACTGTACACGATTTGTCTAGGGTGGAACGTGGAGGAAACCCAAAAGCAAATGGTTGATGCTGCAGCTTTTCTCGACACATTTGCCGGTCCGGAACCCGCCATAGCAACAACACCAGCTGCGTCTAAAGCCGTTTGACATGTGTGGCATGGGGTTAGAAGACATGCAATGTACGTTGTTGAATGTGTGAAGTTTGGACAGTGAAGTTAGGATATGCAATTGTTGTGTCGGATACTATGAGTACATCTCCATGCATGTGGGCAATCCCTGCGTCGCGAGCATCGTCGCGCGTTTGGAAACGTGCGATGTGAGCTGCTAAGACGAAACGCGCGACGTGATATGCTAAGACGTCACAAAAAACAACACAAAAATTGTATGCATGACTAGCAATGGCGTAGATGCTCACGGCATATTGTTGACAAAGCAGATTTTGCTTTGTGCCTCACACTACACGGATTTCAAATTGCCTCTTTGCATTGTCCATCGCTTTGAATGCATCTTCACCGAGCAGCATGGTTTTGTGATGAATGCAGTGCGCGGTGTCCCTGTTATGCTGGCATGGAATCGCTAGATCACAGCGTGCATCGCCAGCTGCTCCAGCTGATGGCGAAATCCTTTCAATGCATTTGAGCATGCTTTCTTGCCATGGCATGCAAAACAAACAATGCTGCATCACCATCAATGGAAACATGCAGGGCACTCATCGTAGCTCTCGTAGCTCTGCGGACGCACATCGAATCATAAAAGAAGAATCTGCTCTGAGTCAGATCCCGCCTAGGCAATGCAAAGACAAACAGGCAGAATGAGGAATCATGCTGCATGCATGATGCAGCGCGTGCCAGCGTGTTTGCTGCGTGCCAGCGTGCGTGTGGGAAATTGAATGCATGGCGAGGCTCTACTAGTCTAGAGGCTATTCACAATCACATGAACGTTTACAACCCTCCGATCGCAACTAGTGGTTAAGTAGTGGATGATTGTCAGCGAATCTCGAACGAAACCTCCTTGAAACCAATGTGAGATTCTGTGATCCCATCTCACCCTCCGCACACATTTCCATGCACAGCAATTCCATTCAAAACCAACATTGATAGTCAAGCGAACATCGATACATTTCAAACGATCTCAATCAAGCAGCTCACAACCTCCCCTACCCCTTCCATCTTGCGATCGCACCGATGAGGATGTCGAAAGCAGCACGGAGGTCAACATGCAAGATGGCATGGATTCACGACATTTTGCTAGCAGCAAGTCGAAAAAAGGCATGCCGCAGCTCACGAATGACCTAAACTTTAGACAAATTATTGTTGTCGTCGCCATGGGAAACCTACTTGGAGCGACAGCTTAGTCAACGAGCACCCGCATGGAATTTGGGAAATGCATCAGGGTGGGAACCACTAGGGCAATGTCCGGACAAAATCCGGACAAACACATGGACAATGCACCTTCCAGGTTTTGTCCAGGTTTTGTCCAGGTTTTGTCCAGGTTTTGTCCCAAAACCCAGAAAAAAGTCACTTTAAACTCAGCCCAAAGTAATTAATGGTTGCGACAACAACATCCAAACCATTCTTCTAGATCTTCCTACTCTTCCCACTCATAATAATGATATGCGACAAAACACCAAGGAGCTCTTCAGTGCTTCCCCAATTTCCACAGATAGAATACAAAAAAATTCTTGTGACAATGGATAATCATTGTCGCAAGTGTAATATTCCAAGCGAAACCGAAATTTTGACGATTCCTTCAAATGCTCTTTTCGAGCCCCTTCCCTTCACTAGTGAAGCTCTCTCCGGAAGAGATTGATAAGGAGCATCCAGTCTGGTACGTTGTAGTTCCAGTCACGGCACCTACAATAGTAAATTTATCAATAGGAGAAACTAGAAAATTATTATTAGAACAAAATAATACAAGTTACATGACTATGATTACAATTTGAAGTCTGGGTCTATTTTTATGATGAACGGTTGATCTTCACAGCTTCACAAAGATGGTGAGACACAGGGCGGCCTTGGTGCTCGTCGCCATGTCATTGTGTAGCTTGCCGTCAACAGGTTCAGCGAAGGTTACGCTGCCGAAAGGGTGAACAAAATAACTTAAAACTCGACGCCCATTCCCTTCTGACACCTAACCAAATTCATCGAATTCATCGAACGTTTCGCAGTCGTCTTTGCAAATTCACCCATCGCTCAATGTAGGTCCCCTACTTGCCCGTGCGTGGATCCATATCCATTTATGGAAGGCGTAGAGAGGAGACTTGTCGGAACAGAGGATGAATGTATAGTTACGAGCTATGGATGGTGTCGAAGCTCGTGGTTGTGGCTCGACTGGCAGAAACACTTACGACTGTTGGACGTCCTAATGAGATCACGAACAATATCACAGATTCAACACTAGATCTAGTTGAAGGAATCATAGATTCTTACGATGGAAACTCGTTCTTAGCAGAAGAGGAGATAAGTACTGTCACAGCAGCGAGTCTACCGAGATCATGGAACTATGGAGGGAGCGGATGCGGATTCTATGATAGGGATCGAGAGCCACGATGTATCGATGGCCAAGGCAACCCACTTGCGGTGCTTCTCGCGTGAAAACAAAAGCATGAAGTCTTTGCATTAGCATTGAATTTAAGATAAAGTTATCCGTTGGCTCAGCGTGCACGTAGAATACCATCGCCATCTCCTCCTCATGTGCTCCTCCTCTTTCCCTCACCCCATTTTTAGAACCGAGGGGCATGGTGCGATCAAGCTTGGTGCTACGTTGATGTCGATAACTGCGATAGACGGCCAGTGGAGACATCGACGCTCTCGGGCGCGATTTACAATAGAACTGCTTTGAACTCTAGCCTCACGCCCAGCAGCTTGTACTATAGCTACGAGACATGTGGCTACCTCAACTATTTCAGTGTTGACCCGCATGAGAAAACTCTGAGAGACTTGCCAGCTTTGCGCGTGAGCTTTCCTGGCGACAGCGGGTCGGGATATACCGTTGTCACGAAGGGTTGTTTGTTGCTGATGGTGATAAATGACATGATAAGAGGAGCAGAGTGAATAGTCGCTTGCATCCATTTTTTTAATTAGCACGCAATTATTAGTCCTCCTTGGCGATGACAGCAACATCATCACCATAATCATCATCATCATCATCCTCATCATTATTAGCACCCATAAATGAATTCTTTCAGCTGATGGGTCAAAGGCCGGATCGATCGTGGAATTCATGCTCGATGTGTTCCAGATATACGACATCGAATATACGATTGTCAACGTGTCTCAAGCTGCGCGAAACTTCTCCCCAAGCTCTTCCTACACCGCGTGCGGATACGAGGTGTTCCTTATAACTAAAAGAAACACAGAGCCTTTTCAGAAGCCATTCGATGGCACTTAAACAGCGATAATAGGGGCACGCAACATGGCATCATTTTCGAGCGTAAATTCGTATCGAAATGTACAGATTTCACGTACAAAACTATATGCAGCTGCTATCTGAATTGGAATCGTATTTCACACCCATGTGTGTGTGTGTGTGTGTGTGTGTGTGTGTGTGTGCTCGATTATCGCCACATCAGGTGGCATTGAATGGCACTGATTTGTGCATTAGGAACTTCTGGACGACGGATAGCCGCAGGGAGTTTGTGGACTTTTCAGGCGCGATCTACGTGTAAGTTGCTGCAGATGCTTGGGTCGATGAAGGGTTGCAATAGGCGGTTGAGTGATGATGATGATGATGATGATGATGATGATGATTATGATGATGGTCATGATGGTCATGATGATGCGACTTTAGATCGTTCAATAGTAGTGCTGCCTACATTGACGCGTAAGGAGAGAGGATGAAGGAAGAGGAGTAAATGAATAGGAAGAGGATGACATATCAAACAAAACTAAATCGTCGTCTTCTGCAAAAAAATTCAACTGATATCCCCTGTGGCTCTCTTCCCACCTCCCTGCATCGATGCGGCTTGATCTTTTTATCCTTTCAGAGATGAGTTTAAGCTGGTAGTATTCAAAGAAGAGCTTCCAAACCCTTTCGCCCCAGGAAGCTGGCCAGCTGCCCTAGCAGCGCCATTTAGTGCCTTCACGCTGCAAGCTTGGATCGGAATTCTTTTCAGTCTCGTGTATGTTTTGCGAATTTACTCATTTTTTGGTTTTAGTCTCCACACCCATAGCGGGGAGGGAGGGGGGGGGGGGAGGGGGGGGGGAGGATAGAACAGTAACCAGTTGTCTTGAAGGTTTTCCCCAATACCTTCCCCCCCCCTCCTCCTCATCAGCTACGCGGGGTTAACAATGTGGATTGTGGAGGGATGGACGAACGATGAGGACTATCCGCACGATACCAACACTAAGAATTTCATGTCTTCGCTCTTCTACTCCTTCCAGTCGTTCTTCGGCAACGGCGACTATCGATGGAACCCGCACACGCTCCCTGGACGCCTCGCCCTCACCGCCCTGGGTGTGTTTACTCTGATCGTCCTGACGACGTACACGGGTATGGTCACGACCATCCTCCTCAGACGAGAGGATAGCGGCCAGATTCGCAGTCTTACCATGGC
>ADNK01002317.1:27500-35902 GCA_000320545.1 Bigelowiella natans CCMP2755
TGTTTCTTTGGCCGGAAACTAAGTGATTCGTCGTTTTCTCTACTACTACTCCTGCTACCCGTGGCTGTTTTGTATCTGCTTCTCCTCTTCTCTCCACACTTTCTGTCAAAGCTTTAGTGACGGCAACCCCCGTCAGCCAAGGAACGTAAGGCTGGACAATCATACTCTTAATACCATGGCTCGGCTGCTATACGGTATAGTGCCCCCCCCCCTCTGCTCAGCTACTGCTTAAGGGGAATAATCGTGTTTGTGATATATTCGATGTGATGAATTGTAGAACCGTTGTTCGTATTTACAATTTGAGATCGTGTATGTATCCCTTTGGACAGGGAGGAAGCGCGTGGTGAAGGGCACATGTAAGTTCCTGAAGAGCGACAGTCAGCTCAAGGTGCAGGATGTGCCAATGCTTATCGACCTCATCTCCGAGGCCGTCGTGGAGAAATCACGGCCAGGAAATGGGGTGGTTATGAACAAAGACGAGAAGAATGCGAAAGCGACTACGACGGCTAGATAGGAAGATACCATTGTTATTCAACTTCATTGAGATTCTCGAGTTCACTTTTCGGTGTACGCACCATTGTGGACTCTGGGTTGATGGATGACAGCACTTCACAATGTAAGGCTTGACTGCACATCGTAACGTTTGCACTCAAGCAAGCTAGCAAGCCCAACATGATGTCAACTGCTAGACTGTCAGGCTAATTTTCTGATCACTTTCGTGCCTTGCACAAGAGTGTGCACATTGATGTTTGCAGATCGAGTCGTTCTAGCGTTTATTACATGCATTTGCATGATCCAGCTGATGCCAACGGAGGCGATTGCATGCTGTTCACCTCAAGCAAACATGCATGACATGCATGGCGAGTGACCAGTAGCTCGCTCCAATGAAATTTAACTTTCCATCTGCATACTAGCATAGCTAGCTAGCTAGATAGCAAGAGGGCTGAGGGGGTCAATGCGATCACAACGATGACTTTGCAAACTGTGTCGAGAAAAATCCAGCTAGCCAGATGTTGCGATGCTCAAATATCTACAATTTTTGATGCAACATGTTGCACAAAATTCGGACATGCGCCTGGTTGTGTTGCGCTGCACAACTAGACTAATCATACTTCTCCATCAGTCATTGAAGCTAATTCATAGTAGTTACTATCACCGAGCACATGAAACGATTCATGGACTTTGGCTGTCAAAGGTATTACTTCTGTATTATCACTGAATCCTTACAATCAGGGAACATCATATGTGTATATTTGGCACCTTTAGAATATCTGATTTCATCATACTACTGAATAGATAATCAGTCGCATTGGCTACCGTATATGTCAAACAAACATAACAGTAGCTCCACGACGAATGTTGTAGGATATAAAATCTCATTTGCAATCCATTTACTTCGCCCTTTTTCATCCAGCGTTGCCATTCTCATCACTACTATCGCCATCTTCTTATTTTTATTCTTCACGGACTCGGATTTTCCCATCTCTGCTCCCCTGTGACTTGATTCACCCAGAAAGCTTCACCTGCAAACCGCACAACCTCATTAGAAGAGTTAACAAGGTTTCTTGATTTGGGAAAAAATATCTTGAACAACAGCACCTTCACATGCTGCCATAAATTCATTATGCTAAATCTTACCGGATTGGCCGTCCGTTTTCATTACCCATTGAGATGCTGCTCGTGCAGTTGCCGCACCCCCTACTGTGCCCGCAGCCCCGAAAGCATTGTGAGCAACGTCTGGTAGCTTCTGCTCCTCTCTTCTAATGTCAACCGCCATACCACCAACTCCTTTGTCTACGACAGGATCGATATTATCTTTGCGGTAACGAGCCTAAGGAGCGGGGAGAGGGAAGCAGCATTACAAAAGTGAGCGCCGATAAATTTAATGCAAGTCGCAATAGATGCGTATCGGAAGCAATGACAAACACGTGGCAGATATTTAATGAGTACATTATATATATATATATATATATATATATATACTCTGCTATAGGAAGTACATCGTGTGCTCAAACGGATGATCACAAAACGACGCATACATTCGGAGTCGAAAGTGTTTTATAACGTACACAGATAAAGAGGATGATGATGATGATGAGGGCGTCGGAAAATATGAAGAGGATTATGGATTTGTGCAGCAGCTAACAGAGGTATGAGATGCAGGTGTAGTGCTACTACATTTTCCGTTTTGACAGCTTGCTCGAGTTCTCGCCTCGCCTTCTCACGTAACGCCTCAAAATATCCGGGATTGACGCAGACGACAAACACATTCCAGCACATATTCACAAAGGTGAAGACCCCGACGATGACCCCAGGAAGGCCAAGCCCGAACGAAAGGGTGCCGACACTGGTACGGTGGCAAACTCAGAATCAAACCACGAATAATGGGCAGATACAAAAACTATGATGTACAGAGGTAGGTTTAGAGTGTGGGTGGAGATGAATATTGCGCTGTGCACTTACAAGACGAAGAAAAGGCAACGTCCGGCCCAGTTGAACATAAATCCCATATTCTTGAGAAAGCACACGTTGCAGCACTCGAACTTGAGCTCCCAGGAGAATAGAATGAGACTAAACGTTCTGATGTTAGAAAGTGCTTTAGATAGATGCATGGAACGCTCAATTAGGGTGTCTTGTCGCCGTTCAATGGATTAACTACACAGCGATAAGAAGTAGCGCTCGCAGAGAAGACTTCGAAATATTATTTCATTCAACACGAAACTAGTGAGATTGTCGGCTCGCTGTCTCCACAGCATCTCCACACAGCATACCGAAAACCAGTCATGGGAGCAGTCCTTCCCTTTCCCCAACATTTCCATCACGTGTGATGTAGATCTACGACAAGCAAGCTACATAGGCAAGGTGCGGGAGAACACTTACATAACGTATGCAGATGCCAAGACTGTGAGTAATGCATCGGCGTCACTATTGACGGTAATCATCGCCCATACGCCAACGAAGCACAACAGGATTGCATTCGCGACCTTTTGGGAATTCAATGAAAAATAATTATTCCACGCATACCAAAGGAAACAGAATTTGCCAAAACAGTCTGCGAAATAAAAAAGTCACTGACGTTGCCAATCTTGATATAAATACTCATGCAAGCAGGGTCCAGAGTCCGTAAGCCATTCCAAAATGAGGAGCAACAATTCCCTTGGCCCCCACCATCCCCGTTATTAACTGGAGCTGCTCATGCGAACGAGAAAACAATATTTCTTTTTCAAGAACACAATGCATTTCCATCTGTATGACACCGCCACCCAAATACTATAACACCGTCCGAAGAAGAGGTAAGAAAATTCAGAAGTATTTCATACTACCCCTTCTAGCAGGAACGAAATTCGAAATTATGGCCATGATCCTGGCAAAATTTTATCCCAAAATGCGTAAAGGACGATCACCGGAACTGTAGATTGAATCTATGCACAAAATTCAATCTACAGAAAATGGCAACGACGTAAAAGTAATCCGGACAGAAGATCCGTTCTACCGTACAGTATTTTCCCGTATGTTGGAACTGATAAAATAAACCCCTTCCCATCTATGATCTACGCTGACAGTGTCCTATTTGCCCATCGACGGACACTGAACCTGATGCCATTGTTCTTTTTCTGATTTCAGATCACAGAACAGGTTTGAGCGAACTGAAGAGTAAGACTTTGAACAAATATTTTCATGTCCCTTCGTTTAACATTCGGTCTATACGACAGCTCGACGACTCTGTGTCCAAAGCTATTATACTTCGTTTTCGCAAAATTGAAGGAGCTAATAGCTTGGTACTGATCGGCGACATCATGCAACTACGTCAACACAAATGTGGATGAGGTACACAAAATAATAGCTCCTTTTGGTCAATCGAAGCACTTTCAAGCACTAAAATAAGTCTCAGGGAACCAACTCGGAGCAGCCACCGGAAGGCAGCCCAATGACCCCATTTTTCATTAATTCGTACTATTTTCACACAATCCCGAGCAAAACGTCTTGGGTTTTTGATGAAGAGGATGGTCCTTCCGATTGGCAACAAGCCCAACGAAGATACTGGCGCATTGTGCAGGATAAAAAAGTCTGAGGCTGATTTTTCCCGAAAACCCAGTCCAAATCTAAACACGTGTCGAACCTTGTTTATTTTTAGATTGAGTAATAATATTTCTCTTCCTTTTACAATTAAAGAATATTCTGTAGGAAACATTTGTCTTACGTCAATCATATAAATTGTAACAACGTCAAAAAATATTTTTTGTCAGTGCAAACAGCCCAAGCCTTATTTCTGAATTTTTGAATTTATCACAGGAGCACTTGGATCCACAAACTTCCTTCGTCTTCATTTGGTGAAAAATACACTTTTGACAGTAATCCGTTGAAATCCATGAAAATCGACCTACATTGTACGAAAAACTTGGTTTGACAGAACCCGACTATTTAATTTAACAATTAAAAATTGCGCCCCAACGTATATTAAAACAAGATTTCTAAATTCAGATAATGTTTTGCACATAAAATAAATTCTATATCACCAAAATGTGGGCAACGCTGTTACTTTATGTCGCTTGAACCTAAATAATAGTGGTGAACTCCCTTTCCTTGAGGTTGGAATTGTCTGACACAAATTCGCACGAGCTGAAATCACACGTGGTGGTTGACGTTATTTCCTTTTCTAATTCTAATACCATAAAAGCATTTGTCGTACATTATAAAGGAAAGGAATTCTTAGGAATTTGTACATTTTTCCGCCCCGTTAGCCCCAAACTAAAACCAACCAGAGGTGCACTAAGATCACACCGTGGTGTCCACTTACTTCCCATCCTCTGTGGGGCATGGGTTATGGATGGGCGGGATTGTGTTGTGTGAATAGCATGCAACTTGTAAGATTAATGTAGCGTCATGGTTGGGGGGGTCTTAAAGAATAGCTATTCTCGTTACCCACGTGGTGCCAACTGATCATCAATTCTGTTGTTTGCATACTTCAGATCTTTCTCCACGAACAAAGAAAATGAGCGCATTGGGCGAGAAAATTCCCGATTCTCCCTCCTCCGTTAACACTGGTAGCTCGAAGAGCCGCCAGAGACGCACTCGCAAAGATGCACAGCTCCGGAAGCAGCTAATGAGCGACTACGGGAGCTCCACCTCAGTCCTCTCTGATAGGAAAATCGATGTAATTATTGAAGCCTAGAATACATTCTCCTTGGAGGGTGGAAAATTGAGATTAGTATACGAGGGGAGATACGCATGCAGGGTTTGTGTTGTATTTGCCACTTCTGAATAAGATTCGGTACATGGCATCTTTAGTCTGGAAACTCCGTAGTGCGTTCTGGAATCCGAAAACCAAGCTCCCGGTCCACAACCTCGACTATCAAACGAACCGTCCTGGGCCTTCGTCCTGGGAAAGCAATGACCATTCCTTGCAGCATCAGCGTCCAAGAGGCTGCGAGGAAAATGGGTTAGTCTGAATTTTTAACCCTAAACCGCCATCTTTTGGATGGTCAATTCTTAAGTTGTCAATATTGTGGGAAAATTCAGGCTCCATCCGTTCCGATGCAGCGCTTGTGACCCTTAACAACGAAGTTTGCGGTTAGGATTCCAAACGAATCACGCTCGTTCTCTCTCTCTCACTCTCTCTCTCTCTCTCTCTCCCTCTCTCTCACTTACACACACACATACTTAAATGTGAAAAATATCCAAATTTTAAAGAAATTGAGAAGCACCAGCCTCACTGTGCAGCATCCACCACCCCCGTTTTTTAACGATCGTGTTGCAACCCCAGGAATCATCACCGACAGTGATATCACACGCAGAGTCGTCGCCGCGGGGAAGAAGGTGAAACTACTTGTGCTCTGACAAGATGTCTAAGACAATATTCAATCTTTTCCGCAAACACCTTTGCGGGTCTTACATCGCGGAATTAAAAATTCGTCACGATACATTTATGTTATGCTCTTGCTCATGTTGTTACCCCCCCTCACTTTGTTGGTAGGCGAGCAGCACGCCCGTATCCCTTGTGATGACCGGTAGCCCTCTCAGCATGAAGCCAAGTGATCCTGCGTACGAGGCGATTCAGACCATGGTTGACAGGTAACAACACCTGATTATAGCCATACAGTTTCATCAAGGATGGCATGATTGAATAGTCTATCAAAAAAACGCGAAAGCTTCGCACCGATGACTATCTTGGCGCTGCTTTTAAACGGAGTTGCGCCTGTTTTTGCCAGCAGGGTTGGTTTGCTGTTGTTTCCAGAGCTTTAATAACTTTTCGTCCTATTCAGAAGATGCATATGTTTATCTTGGGGGTAGGACACTCATGGGCGACGTTATTGCTGCTGCTGCTATTGTTGTTGTTGTGTTGTTGTTAGGCATTTCCGCCACATGCCAGTGATGAGGTACCAACAAACTTCAACAATCAACCAATCCCCCACCCAACAATCCCCGAAAACCACGCATGCTTCATGCTGTTATTTCGCTGTATGATGCACCGTTTAGTGGTAGTCGTAAAATTAGCGTTAGCCAACAACGACGGTGGTGGTTTGTACAGGAACAAGAGTTCCATCGTAGGCCTGCTGGATATCAATCGTTGTCTTTCTGACGCCATTAAACGCAATGAGAACAACGACATGATGAGATCAGGTAATAATAGTAGTAGTAGTAGCAGTGTATTCATCATTCTATACCTTTACTGTTGCTGTCGCCTATGCTGGATACGGGTATGCGTGAGTGTGGTCTTCTGTAATTGATTTCCTCTCCGACTTTAATAAATAACACATGATCGCACGCCGACTCACATAGGTGTGTTCTCCGGGCTCAAGTACACATTGCAGCAAGTAAGTAGATGATGCTATTTACGTTCGATTAATTACGCGAGAGGGAGGGCCACGTTCTCCCTCCCCCCCCCCCCCCCTCCCTCTCTTTCTCTCTCTCTTTCTCTCTCTCTCTCTCTCTCTCTCTCTCTCTCTCCCTTTTCGCCGTGGCGGTCTCCTGATGGCTTTTGCTGGTTGTTCCGAGTAGGTTTTGAACAGAAACGAAGAGGAGGCGCCTTTCGTACTCGATAAGGTGTTACCTACAATAGCGAAGTTAAACGAAAGTGCCATTTTGGGTTTCTATCGTTTATTTTTGTTCCAACTACTAACAGCGAGTCTCACCCCCCCCCCTCTCCCTCCCTCCTTCCCCCCCTCCAAACCGCAGGACCCTGTGATTGATGCTGCCAAAGTGATGGCGCGCACACGGAAAACCGCTGTGCTGGTGAAAGATTCCAGCAAGAGTGTCGTGGTAGTACAAAGTTAAAGAACACTGGGAAGTGAAGAGAGGGAGTCTCATGCAGCATATACGAGAGATGTCAGTACCACTAGATTATCATTATTATCATCATCATTATGATATCTTTCCATCCTGCTCTTCTTTCTCTCTCCCAAGGGTATTCTCACGACCAAAGACATCATGCTCCGTGTGGTGGCGGCAAGATTGATGGTAAGAACAACAGTAGTAGTAGTAGTAGTATTGGCAAAAATGAGGAGGATCATGCGTCCGATATGCGACCAAACAACCAACTATGCCTCCTTTCAACGTAAAATAGTCTTGTAACTTTTGCCGACCATCACCCATACCCTTCTCCCCCCCTTCCTTTTTGATCTTCATTTTTATCACGCGCCAACACTCTTCTACTACTAATACTACTACTACCATCGACGCAGCCCCAATCTACCACGGTCGCGCGCGTGATGACCCCGCACCCCGACACTGTGCCCTGCAGCATCACCGTCGGAGATGCCCTCAAGCAAATGCGCAGCAAACGGTAAGCCTGTGGTGTTTAACCCAATTTCTTCCGGAGGCCGTTTGACCTTGGTTCCTTCCCTTGGCAACCCTGATGACAACGACAACAACAACTACAACAATGAACTGGCTCGCAGGTACCTCCATCTCCCCGTGGCCTCTGCTGAAAACAAGGAGGAAGTGGTAGGCCTCGTGGATGCGCTGGAGCTATGCTACATCGTCTTGAAGCCTGAGAAGACAGGCAAGGAAAATGAAGGTGCGTGTGATATGTATGTTTATATATATATATATATATATATATATATATGTGTGTGTGTGTGTGTGTGTGTTGTGAGACTCGCTTTGGATTACCCTCCTGCTGCTATTTTTCCCTCCCCGTCGCTCCTCTTCGATCTGTCGCCTACCCTCCGATCTTCCCATCGGCCTTTTCGTTGTATTTATCGTCGCATTTTGTTTCTTCATTCTTGTGGTTGGCGGTGATGATGTTCTTGCTGCTGCTGCTGCTGCTGCTGCTGCTGCTGCTGCTGTTGTTGTGTATTGGGCTGCTTTGTACATTGCTTGGTTTATCTTCTGCGTTTTTATCAGATGATACTATATCATATATATATATATATATATATATATATATATATACATGCAAA
>ADNK01002314.1:0-11533 GCA_000320545.1 Bigelowiella natans CCMP2755
CCTTTCATTAATGTCACCTACCTGTGACCGAAAGGGGAGAGTTCGAATAGGAGATAACATATCAGGCAAGTCCGTTGATGTGTCTTCAACACCGTGCTCTGAGCTCAAGTGCCTCTAGTCTTTTGGTTAGCTCGTCAACCTGGATCGAAAATATCCCATGACATATTTTCGAGGCTTGTGGAATTCGAAGTTAGAGTGAGGCAAATGCTTAGTTTTCACTCCCCAAGACCGCTAACCGTAGCTCTTGGTGCCACTACATGAGAGATGTCATCGACTTTAAAGCATTGCTGCGGGGAGTTAACAAAGAAGTCAATGTGTGTCCCACGCAGCCAAAAGGCACACGTGTCGCACACATGATGTCCTGAGACATTGTGGAAATGCAGCGCGACATCATCCTCCTCCTCCTCCTCCTCCTCCTCCTCCTCTCAATCTTCGCAGCTAAACAACGAACGTGTCGTGTCTGGTTGAATGGAATGCTCCTACCCTTTCCGCATCCTGTCGAACTCATACAAGCTCTCCTCGATAGGCCTGTTTCGCCACGGGCTTGGGGGCTGCCTCTGCTTGAGCTTCTTCGCCTCCTTCACTTGTTCGCCGGTCATATGGCACACGTAGGCCTTGTTCTTTTTGATGAGGCTCACGGCGAAGTCGTAGAGCTTCTGGAACGAGTCCGAGCTGTATGTTACCTAATTCGAATGATGCCGGCGTTAAGAAAGTTAGCAAGAGAGAGACGGGGTGGGGGGGTAGGGGGAGGAGGAGGAGGAGGAGGAGGAGGAGGATGATGATGGTGGTGGTGGTGAAGATGATACGATTACAACGATGGTGAAATCCATAATCGTGATGACTCTTACTATTGATGATTTTGACCGATGATAGTAACAATGTGATGATATATGGCGGAGGAGGCAATGATGATGTGATGATGATAACGATGATGCACCATAGCGAAAATCAGTGCTTGCTAACTACCTTCCAGATGTCGTGCCCCATGAACTTGACGTTCTCAATGATGTTATCGATGTATTCCTTCTTTTCGGCCTCAGGATTTGTGTCGTCAAATCGCAAGTAGCACACCCCTCCCATCTTCTTCGAGACCTGAGATGGAAAGCATCAGAGAAATCGTGAAGGCGGATGCTGGGCTGCGGTTACTGTTGTGTGTTGTGCGATGATCTATCTATCCCCTCCCTCAACCCCGCTGCAATATCGCTGTTGCTGCCCTCTTCTACTTCGTCCTCTTCTTCTTCTTCTTCTTCTTCTTCTCCTGCAATGTTACAACAAACCCACCCCAAAGTTGAAGTTCATCGCCTTCGCATGGCCGATGTGCAGGAACCCGTTCGGCTCTGGAGGGAACCGCATCCGCATTTTCCCCTCTGTCCGCTTCAGATGGGCGGCCTTAATTTCATCACTGTTCTTATCCCTTTGTATATGCATACATACCACCCCAGCAACAAGAGCAGAACAAGACTGTTATGGCTGCTACATGCTAGGCGGCTGCACGGGCACACAAGAGCCGCTCGAGGACCTCAAGAGCCGCTCGAGGACCTCAGGAGCGAAATAAATGATCGCTCATGGGGTTTTCGAGTAGTGGCAAAAGTAAGTCGAGTTCTGATGAGGAGTTGTCCTATGATGACACACTGCCCATTCGGCACGGCAGCTCTCGCCATATCATCACAGGACATAACACCCCCATCTTCGATCTCGTCCTGCCTTACATACACACATCGCAGTTGCCTGGTTTATGATGATTGATGATTCTTTTTCGTCATCATCACTCGGAGATTCATGTTTCTGTATGTTGTTATCTATTACCAAGGGATGGGCCTCCCACTAAACAACGACATCAGGTCTTCGTTGGACATGTTAGCAACGTCGATGCCCTTGGCCTCCTCCTCGTCGGCTTTCTTCGCGTTCGTATCGTCCTTGCCCTTCTTCTTCTTGCCCGGCTTTTTGGCAGGCTTTTTGTTGTCCTCCTCGGTGCGAGGGCCAAGCTCCTTGAGAATCGCCTTTTCGAACTCCTCCATCACCGTCTAAGTGGGGAGTAGAAGAAGAAGTAGAAGTGGTAGATAGTAGTAGCGATTGAGTATCAAAAGTGGCCATGGGTGAGGGTGATGCTGAGTGCGCGTAAAATTAGGAGGGGAAGGATATATATTGAATTATAACACACACACACACACACACACACACACACACATATATATATATATATATATATATATATATATATATATTATCATATTGATTGAGGCTTTTGATCATGCAGTTCTCCTCTTCCCTAACCCCCCCCCCCCCCCTCTCCTTCTTCTCCTGACTTTCTGGTTGGCCCATTTCAGCGCTTGTTTCGTCTTCCCAAACAGCTTGTTCTTAACCCGATATCGCTCTGACGCAAGCTCTGCTTTGTTCTCGTCCAATACTTTCTTGATCCCTGCCTGAATGTCCTCCGTTGTGAGAGTAATCCCAACGCCGCAAGCCTCCTCGAACTTCTTGGCGCTGAAATCAGCCGGGCCCTTCGTTAGCTGTTGGATGAGAGCATTTACCTGCGCCTTGGATGTCACCTTTTTCTCCACGACATATTTCAGGATGGGGCCGGCATTCTTAGCATCTGTGAAGTTCTTTACACGGGAAGCCACCTGCACAAATGACGGGTGTGTTTATTTTCTGCTGTTGGAAACATCCGTGCATAATTGGGAACCCCTCGATTCAAATCGTGCAAGGTGTGTGGGGAATGGGGAGGGGTTATCGGGGGGAGGGAAATTGACTGGCATAGCAAGTTTGGCGAACCTCGAAGAGGAGGCTTCCAACTTCATATTCGCACGATTCCACACTGAGAAGTTACGAATTTGTTATCAAGGCGCACGTAATATTCGAGTCTCAGTGTCGAAAGCAAAGAAATTCCCTCCTCTTCAGAGAATATTACCCTGCTGCAGCCAGCACATCTTTGAGCTTCGCAACTAGCTTTTGATTCTTTAAGAGAGGCTCTGCCCGTTTCGAGGGGAACCCGATCGAATCGAAAAGCTTTTTTTCCTCTGACATTCGCCTCTTTCACGCTAACGGATACCTGACGACCCACAGTCCCCAAATTAATAAGAAAGTGTCAAGTTTGGCCAGGACATTTCACCCATGCCCCGATGATATCTTCCCCCTTCCCTCTTTCCGACTCAAACAAACGACAAAGATAACTACCTAGCTTTACTTTATTATTACTATTCGATTGCTGCTGTGGACCTTGTTCTTGTTCTTGTTCTTGTTCTTCTTCTTCTTCTTCTGAGTTGTGCGTGCCCTGTCTGTGTGCGGAGCGTGGGATCTAGCTGGCGAGGACTCAGGCTGGAAATTCGCAGGAGATTTTACATAACAAACGCTCATAAATAAATGTCGCATATCGCAAATATCACCTATTTGGCGGAATAGGTAGAACTGCGAGTCTGCGACAGAAAATGCAGGGAAAGAATTCAGAAATATATGAGCGACAATGCAAATTTTGCTGTCGCAGATACGAGACTGTCGACATCTGGAGGGCGTTCGTGTAACACAGATATTTTATATTTGCGACATGGATTTCATGTTGCATTTTGTAACAAAAAACCTACATTCTTCGAACGGATTCTACCTCCCACGAACTTCGGAACCTCGCCCATGGAGGCTCATTGCCATCTAGCCATTCTAGCATTTTGCACATTGAATTATCTCCAATCCAAACCTCTCAAGTTCCATACTTACTTGCTCCAGATTTATTCCTGAGGAAGTTAGAATGTGGTCACCCTACAAATGATGCGAAAACGCTACCTGCTAGCCTGGCTGAGTGAACGCCACGACGCTAGCGACGCTGGCTAGCTGGCTACAGCTGGCATGCGCTAGACACGCGGTGGCTTGGAACTGAAATGACAATCATTTGTTGTTTGGAGCCCAGGAATTCCAAGAGCAAATTCGGAGATTCCTTTGCCACTTGAACATCTCACCATGCTAGCTGTGTGCTAGCTAGCTAGCATGCCGCAAATGGGTTGTGGCATTTCTGAAATTTGAAAACATTTGAATTCGAAATTCAGATGCGTGCCAGCTAGCTAGCGCTAGCTAGCGCTAGCTAGCTGGCGTGAGTTTCCGAAGCACCCTGGCTTGCTAGCTTGCATCCATGGCGCGTGCACGCGCGACACACGTCTGCTGTGTTGTGTGGCATGCCATGCTAGCATGTCTGTTGTGCCCATGCACATCTTTTTGCATCTTGATGTCAACATTGCTGCAGACAAACTTGCTAGCTTGTGCAATGAACAAACATGCAGATCTTAGGTCATCTAGTCATCTGCGTCATGCAGGCTAGCTAGCTAGCAGGTAGCCGAGTGTTGCGCGTAAGGCGTGGAGTAGACATGCAAGAATTAGACCAAAATGCACACTAGCGCAGCATGCTAGCATGCTGATAATTTCATACATGCGTGTTTTGCATGTTATTTGATCCCGCTTGATGTTTTCGACGAAATGCAAAACACCAATGCAATGATACTCACTTTCGATTTTACGGTACATTAGCAGGTCAGTAATACATAAGGTAAAAAGATTCACGAAGAAAATGAAAAAGAGAGGGAGGGAGGAAGAGAGAAGGAACCAGCTAACGCCACTGTCGGGGTTTCCTGGTGCACCCTTCCATAATGGCAACGATATCGACATCATTTTTGTGTAGATTGTTTTGGAGGTACGAGTAATTTAGCTGTTACAATAATAGTATACTGATAGTTGATGATGAAAAGACTGGTTGAGTAAACGGGAATTTATTATTTGATTGGTATTCAATCAAGGTACAAGGAGTATGTGTAGGGACTATGTACCCTGCGAGAAAATATATATCTTACAGGGGGTCATTTGGGAAGAAGAATGGCTAGAGGGTGGGAATCTATAATGCCAATGTTTCCCGAACTCACGCAAGAGTTGATTGTCTTGGCTTTGTCCGGGCTCTTCCTCGGGGCCGAGGAATAACGATTTATGGGCATAAGAAGAAGCTTGTTTTTTTTTGTTTCGGAAGAAGCAGCTGCAGTACGGCGATGTGTTATTAATCATCATCAGCGTTGTCGTTTTCAGTGTTCGGCAATTGCACTCAGCTTAAAGTTGGCTGAGAGAGGAGATGAATCGATGAGGGAAGGAGAAAGCTCGCTTTTCTCCCCGCCACTCCCCCTCACTGCTTCCTCCTTCCTTACGTCACCATATTGCCATTATACTGTGCAAACCGTATCGTCGTCTCTGCAGGTCCTTGATATTCCGAGAAGTCGGAGTACGAGTCCGGGCGCAGAATCAGGCTGCATTGTAGCACGAGGTAGTAATGTTACGAAATGAAAGTCAAATATCCCTAGCCATTTCCCCTCTTCCAAACTCCGCTCGCAATCCCTGATCTCTGTTGCTTCTTTTCTATGATGAGTGATGCGTGAGTGAGAACCTTAGCCTTAGCGGCATATCGGGAATGTTGACACCGGGTGTTCCAGACTGATACAGAACGCTCTCGTTGTCAACCAACCAGTGTATGTAGTGCGGGCGCCATTTTATCTATAATCACGTAAGGATCCGTGAGAAGAGAATTATGAACAGGAGCGGGCATTTATGGTCGATAGGAAGCAGCGCGGTTTTGCACGCATATATTGTTAATACTGTCTTCTTTTAATACTAGTGTCTTAGTTCTACTGAGGGTTACACAACGGATGGACTTTCCCTTCAACGTCGCCCCTCCTCTGACTACGTACGGGTATTTCTCGCAAATGATGATGTTTCAATTACCTGGAAGAGGTGGTACTCCTTGCTGAAATCCCTGGTTGGGAAATGGTACATGCCTCCCCCGCCCTTGTTTGCGTAGTATGTGACCGTGAAGTTGTTGTACGACCACCGAGAAAGGATGCAGAAGTTTATCTGTTCGGTCGTAACGATTTGCAGAGCAGCCAGCCACATATATTCAGACACGCGAGAGGTCAGTTGCCAGCACCCCGGAGCAAAAACCCATGCAAAATACGATGACACTCAGCCCAATTATGTACAATCACCACAATGAAAAGGACACATACGACACGCTTCCCCCTTTAAAGACCAAATTTAGACAACGACGACTTCTACTATATAATGATGGCGGCGCACTCTCTCTTTTGTCTTTATCGTATTACCTCTTGCTTGACTTCGGCAGTTTTATCGCTTCCAAAGAGCGCGAAGCAGGTCTCCGCGTTCTTAGAGCCGGGTTTTTTTCCTTTTCCATGGCCTGCCTTGAGGTATACTGAGAAATCGCCGTAAAGATACCGCTGGTAGCTCTGAACCTCAGCAGTGCCGTATGCCGTATTGTACGATTCGCTGTTGGAGTAATAATGGGAATGAGTATTGTTTTCCAACCCATGATAACACAAGCTTCCCGCTTCTCCCCAACTTTCTCGCATTCGATTCAAACCTGCACTCATTTTTGGTGTCGTCCATGCGGAGAACAAGGCCAAGCGGGTTGAAGGAAATATGCCTTCCTTCTGGCGTCAGGCAATATGCAGCACCTATGACACACACACACACACACACACACACACACACACACACACACACACACACAATATCACACTTGATTCTCTCCCCTATTTCATACATGTAGCTCCTTTGATCCCCCTTCGCCCTCCTCCATTCTCTTTATTAGCACTAGGTACATTTGGCCTGGCCGTTGGCGCCCGGGGCATACTTCGGAATGCAAGTTTTCTGGAATGTTCGTGGCGATTTCCAGTACTCAGTGTCGAGCCCAAGGAAGTAGTCGAAGAAAGCGTTGCTGCATTGGGATATTGAAAACGAGAAATCATCATTATCAAAAGCAGTAGCTGAGCAATTCTTTAAACTCGGACGGGTCCGTAAACGTGTGCACAGCCCAAAATCATGTCAAAAGTGAGGGTGAATGACTTACTCTGTTCTGACATCGGTAGGAGATTCGCCCGCCCATGACGCTGGCGAGCCGAACATCCACCCAACACCTAAATACAGACGACGGCGAGAAAAATAGAACATGAGTCGATCGATTCCTGTGTGCCGACTTCATTTTGCACATCTATCCCAAAGCACGCAACATAATGACACTAACAACATATATGTTTGCTCGTGTGCAAATTTACCGAGCCCTGTAGCAATTCCGAGAAGGAGGGACACCCACACCAACTGGGACTGACGCTTTTCCGGCTTCCCAGATAGCTTTTCATAGCTCCCGTACGTAGTCGAAAAACCTCCTCCGCCATTTATCTTCACATCGGTCTCAATTGCCATGATAGGGTAAGAATCTCTTGAGAGATAAGATTTTCCAAGATTAAAGAAAGAAGCCTAGATCTGAGATTCTTCTCGATCTCCTCTAATCGTTACGATCCTCCTAAGAATCCAACGGATATCATTGGTCAGATGTTGACAGAGGCACGCTTGGGACCCGAATTTGGAGTATGCATGATCTATTTATTCTCGTAAGGTAAATTTGAGTGTTTTCATTCGGCACGGGACTCGTATGAGTTGATTTATGTGAAAAAGGCTTTTTTTTGGTCTGAGGGTATGTGTTCCGTGCGTAACGATTTAACGGGAACACGCACGGCACAGATTCATTGATGCACTAAGGATATACCCTAGGGAAATAAATTTCGAAACATACTGGAAGAACAATTACTTGAAACTCAAAAAAGTGGCTCGTGTAGGAGAGACTAATACGTAGATGGGCAGGGGGAGGGAGCTATGCTTCGAGACACCTTCCGAAGGATTCAGATTTAGATGATATTGCGTGTGTTCTCTTGCCCAGATATACGACAGAAAGACAACCAGATGGAGAGAATCTATAGAGAAAAACATTCCCTTTTTCGTGATAATTTATATTACCGGGATTCGGTATGTTCCCTGTGCTCTCTTTTAGACTGACACTCTATTCGCTGATCTGGATGTCTCGAGACTCTCCTGAGACAAGAAATTCCCAAAAACGGGCAAAATGCCGTCAATGCCCAGAGGCATCAACGTACGGCACGAACACGGATACCACTTCTTGTTTACCGTTAGGAGCAGCAAAAACATCCACCAAAAACCAGAGCGACAACATTTTTCCATGTCGCTCTTTGAATTTCACCCCGGCCTTTTTGAAGCGAATTCATCAACAGAATCGCTTTCGAAGAAGAAATGCTTGCGATTTCTGGGTGGCCAAGCCTTAATGAGGCAAAATGCGCCGTTCGTGTGCCGCACAACTTCTTCTATCCTGGATTAATCCGAAAATTTTGTTTGGAACAAAATATTTGGATTAATCCAGTATAGAAGAATCTGTACAGCAATGTGCTGGCTTGAGGCGACACAATAACAAGCTAAGTCCGGTTCAAAAGAATCATTTTTTTCAGATGTTTCTTCGATAGGAATATTCAAAAAGGATTGCTCAAAATATGAGCAAGATAAATCAGATGTATTCCGCACGAAGTTTGTTAACGGTTCCACAGATCGCTCAAAACTGCAAGCGAAAAGAGCACGGTAGGGCTGCTGCTCCAAGCCTCGTGCACAGCGGCATTTATACATTGTGTGGAGAGACCAAAGACACGGCGATGCTAACCCTCCACCGCAGTTTGATACTGTAAGTATTCATCCTTTTACGCGGCGAAAGACATCGTTGCCCGTTGTGTCTATCAGATCTCAAAATGATTTTACAGGTCGGTCGACGCTCTAAAGAGGAAAAGAGGGAGAATACGGTCCATGTTTTCGCTGGCAGGAACGAGACATGGCTCCTTCCTTATCGCGAGCGTGAAAAGATCATCTGAGGGCTCACGCAAATTGACTCAAAAGTTAAGGAGATTTTGTGCACGGCCCTCCTGTCCGTTCCCGGCGTCATTCCAATCACCCTCCCATATAGATATGCGAGCAGATCGCCGCATCTCTTTTCACAGTGTCTGTAGCGAATCGGGAGGGTTGTGGGGGAGAAGCGAAACTAACAAAAAGCACGTTAGAGCAGTCCGGACGAGTTGCAGCAGTAACACGAATGGATCTTCTTCGTCGTCATCGAAGTATCCCCGCAAGCGTAAGGACAACAACAACGACGGCGGCGACGACGACGATGATGACTCTACGTCTTGGTCGAGGAGATTCGTTTTTGCGGGCAAAATTACACTGGGGCTTGCGTTGGCGTGCACGGCGAACGGTTTGTCTTAAAAAAACAACTCATCAAAACATAAAAGGAAGAAAATGAGAAAACAAGCTCCGCCGCGTGCTTGCTTTAGCATACTCGGCGCAGCATGCCGGGGCGAAATGAATTTCATAGTACTATAAAGACAATTATAATTGGTGAGACCGAAGTAGTCCATAGATTCCTATCCTGAAATTCTACATCTGCCGCTGCTGTTCATATAATCAGCTGCGCTCTCAGAAATCTTTCGAAGATGTGAAGTAGCGTTTCCACCAGGGATAGCGGGAATGGTCGGTATAAAAGCTGGATAGATGATGATGATGATGATGATGATGATGATGATGCACGAACTGTACATCTACACGTAAGGACAACCAGTAACTCCGTTGTCCACCTTACGTCCAGAGATAGAAGTCATGAGCAGAAGAAGATGACATCGTTCCCAGCGATGTGGTCACCAGAAGCAGTTTTTTTTCTGCCTTCATTTTGTGCAGATGATGAGAGCTGTGCGGATTCTTAGGTCGCGACATGTCTCGCATTCTCAGTCAGTTCCCGGATTGCGCCCTCTGCCACGAAGTCCCTTGAGCGTTTCCTAGCCCCTACACTGCAGGTCGCCATGTGACAAATCATCATTGAATGCCGCGCGTTGGCTAAATTTTTGAAGGGTCAATGAGGGATTCTAGGCGTGCGTTTGTGCGTGCACCGAAATATATGATTTGCCTTATCATGCGCCCGATTGTCCTTATGCATGTGAGTGAGTGAGTGTGTGTGTGTGTGTGTGTGTGTGTTTGTGTTTTCAGTTCGTTTCTCTGCATCTAGCGATGCTGTTTGGTCCTGCTCTAGTGATGCTTCCGACGATTGACTTTGGTGGAGGGGACGAGGGGGAAGGCGGTGGAAGAGGAGGAGGTCGCAAAGTGCTTTGTATGCGTCCTCGCTACTCGCTTCTGCAAACTTGCCTTCTCTCTCTCTTTCTCCATAGAGACGAAAATACATGATATATTCGATGATCTAAACATTCTAAGGGGCCAAGGCTATGCGGCTCATGGCAGTCATAGCGCTCGGATTTGGAGGTAAGTGCCGAGTCAAGACCGTTTTCAGCGTAGTGGATATATATCTTTTCCATCCCCCCCCCCCACCTCTCTCTCTCTCTCTCTCTCTCTCTCTCTCGTTCTTTCCCTCTTTCACACACCACACACACATAGACAGACAGACAGAAATGCACGCACAAACTTAATTTGATTGGCACCATCATATTGCTCGGTAGGGTCTTTTGTTTCAACTGTCTTCATATCACGCTTCTTCCTGTATATATCCAGGTGCTCCTACTTTCCTCACTTGTTCTGTCTCTGTGTGTGTTACATGTTCGCAAACGGAAAGAAAAAACAATATTATATATATATATATATATATATATATATATTGTGCATATAATACAATCATCATTGTTATCGCCGCCTCCTTCTCCTCATTACTACTACCACTGTTACAGCTATACCTCTCCTTGAGAATGACGTATTTTACTCTCCTCGACTCTCTCTCTCTCTCTCTCTCTCTCTCTCTCTCTCTTCTCCCGCTAGTCGCTTTGGTAACAGATCCACGATGACAGCAGCAGCAAAGGCAGACATCCCGTGGGTTCCGAAATGAAAACACAGCTTATTTTGGACGCGTGTGTGTGCGCGCGGGCGCGTGCGTGTGTGCGTGTGTGCGTGTGTGCGTGTGTGCGTGTGTGCGTGTGTGCGTGGCTATCTCCCTCTCAGAAATCTTCTCCCACAACGCTGCATTTTGGGTATTCACTCCGATCATCGTCGCGCGTATTCCGTACGTGTTACTGTTGGGGGCTGCATACAGATGCCGTCTGGCCCTTTATCAGTGATTTCCCCTATTTTATTTCTTCCTACTCCTCCTCCTCCTCCTCCTCCTCCTCCTCCTCCTCCTCGTAATTTCCCACACAGATCTATCAACGGACGCCGGTGGATGGAGACGACTCTTCCATATTGGTACTTTAAGGCAGCCATTCGTTGCGGACAAACCCTTCCTCCTCTCTCCCTCCCCCCCTGTATCCTCTCGCGTAATAATAACCCATTATTTTCAGGTGTTTACTCGGCGCCTTGGGGTTCCCCATGGCAGCTAGGAACCCAACAGACGCCGTAGCATGTTTTCCGTACTTACTAGCGCTGACGGGAGGGGGCTTCTCCGCTGGGTTTCTGCTTCCCACGATCCTCAGGTCGCGTTTAACGAATACGTGCATGGCCACTATATATAACACCTTTCTCATCAGAGTGTTCCTCCCACCCGTGGCGACATGCATGGTCGCGACATGGGCAGGTCCGGCTTGACGCTACCCGCATTGAGAAGCTAATATCATGGAAGAGAGAGGGGGTGGTGGGGGAGGGAGGTGGGGGAGAGAGGTGAGTGAGGTATACGTAG
>ADNK01002313.1:0-17500 GCA_000320545.1 Bigelowiella natans CCMP2755
CCGAAAACGACAAGCTCAAATGGCTAGCTATAATAAAGCAAGCCATGGACCTTTACGAGACAGGCAGGACCCGGATCAGGCAGCTAGAGAAAATACACACTACAGTTAGTGGGCTACGAGACGTTGAGGCGATAATGAAGGCTTTTGTAAATGAACAGGATGCTAACTCCCTACCCCAGGCTATTAGAAAATACAGAGCAATGATGCAGCATGAGAGAGAACCTGTTAGAGACTTTGCCACGCGCTTCCAGGATATGATCGACGAACTACATGATTTTAATTACAACACAGGTGATGATCAGGCAAGGTTTGAAGAGTTCAAGTTAAAGATAAAGGAATCCACTTACGTTACGGAGAAAGGCTACACCACGATGGAGGCAGCAGTGCAGGCTATATCCCTACGCGAGCAGGAGCAGGACCGCAAGTTTACCAGCCCTAAGGTACCTGGCATAGGAAACATTAACGCTATTAAGCCGCAGCGAGACTGGTACAAGGACAGGGAAGGTAACCGACGTTGCGGATACTGCTCACGTAAAGGGAAACACACCGCTAAAGACTGCAGAGACAGGAAAGAAGGACGACCCAGGATGACGATCAGGCAGCTCAACGAACACTACGAGAAGTTAAAGAGAAAGAAAGGCAGAGGACAAGGATATAACAACAGCAAATGGCAAGGCAGCAACAACGGGAAGAACAATAAATATAAGAACAAAAAGCAGAACAGTATCAATGCTATACAGCAGCAGATAAACGGAATATTAGATCACCTTAAGCAGGCGCCGACGAAGACAGCAGTACCAGCAACGCAGGACCAAGACAAGCCCATGACCCTAGACGACATAAAGAACTTAGGAGTATGCAACATTAATGACGAAGACGCTAACAGGACTATCAAAGTTGCTATGACCAAGGTTAAAGTTAAAGACAGCTACGGAGACTACAAGAAACTACCTGCCCTTTGGGATAGTGGCAGCATGCCGAAGTCCTTCATAAGCCTAAGCACAGTAAGAAGGTTAGGACTATTGGATCAAGTGACTAAGAAAGAACGTAAATATGCTCAAGCAGACGGAAGCTCTTCCATGAAGACCGTCGGTGAGCTAATGCTAAAGCTACAGATACCTGGCAGCGACGCGGAGACCCAAATCAAGACCCGAGTAGCCATGACTTTATCCATGGAACTACTCCTCGGACAGGATGCCCTAGAAAAATTAGGGGGGATCATATCATTCTACAATCACAAGATATACTTTGCTAAGTTGCCAAAGAAGTCAGGCAGGACCATCAGCCAGAACATGATACGGCTTGACGAGTGGACCTCTGAGTCAAGCGTTAATGCGTTAGAGTTTATGGACCTAGCGGACAACAAGCTACCTACACCTACCGAGCTACGGAAGAAGAACCCCGGCAAGACCATCCGACAGATAACGGAGCTACTGGACAAGACCCCCCCAGCTGATGATTGGGATATCGACAAAGGCAAAAAGTACATTAATAAAATATTAAACGAGAAGTACTCTGACATCACCAAGCCGACGACGAAGCCCTCCAGCAAGCTTACCCCAGTAAAGATCGAGCTAAAGAAGGGATACGAAGAGTGCATCATCAATGACCCAGAACATAGGCGACCGGAAGCGGACTGGGAAAAGATAGAGTGGCAGATCAATGAATGGGCAAAGGAAGGGAAGATAGAGCCAAGCAACTCACCATGGAACGTGAGACATGTGCTAGCTAAGAAACCTACTTACCCTTTCTTCCGCCTGGCGCACAACTTCATCCGCCACAACCGAGTAATAAAGAGGATCCAGACACCTACACCAAGGATAGATGACGTTATTGAACACGTCATAGGATACAAATACTACTCTTCCCTAGATAAAAATGAATCATACATGCAGACACCCATCCACAAAACCTCCCGCCCCATTACCGCGTTCTCCAGCAGGCACAGGAAGTGGCACTTCGTCGTATTCCCTTACGGCCTAAGCATATCAGGGGATGCGTTCAGTAGTCAGAACTACAGGGCATACACACATGATGGGATGGCGTCTGTGTTGTGGGTGTTTGTGTTTGTGTATGTGGATGATGACATAATATGTACCAACACAGTCGTCGCTCAGATCTTCCTCCTGGAAAATATATTTATTAGGTTTGCACACTTCGGTTTTACTATTAGACTGCAGAAGTGTACATTCCTAGCTACAAGAATCAAGTGGTGTGGATATTACCTGGAGCAAGGCCGCATCACCCCAAACCCCGAGAAAGTAGCAGCACTACAGCAAGCCCCTAAACCTAAGAATGCAAAGGAGTTAAAGTCATTCTTGCAGACTGCAGCTTGGATACTACGTAGGTTCTCCCCTACCTACGCTAGGACTGCAGCTGCTTTTACTACTGCTTACCGGAAGGAGAACTCTGTAGGCCTCAGCTTCGCTAAGGTGTGGGCCAAGGCTGGCCTTGATGCCCACTTCGATAACCTAATAAAGTTATGCAGCAACACCCTATTGAATGCTAAGCTAGACACTACTAGACCAGCTACCCTATGGACAGACTGGTCTAAGCTAGGTATGGCTGCTGTACTTACCCAAGACCAGCAGATCATACGGGTGTGGGGCAGGGCCTGCACAGCAGCTGAGGCCAAGTACAGCCCTACAAAAGGAGAGTATAAAGCCATGACTGAGGCGCAGAGGAAACTAAGATACTACCTGCTGTCGGTGCCCAGCTTCACCTTAATGACTGACCACAAGCCCCTCCTAGGCATCGACCGCAAGCTCGAAGCGCCTAACGATGAGTATGCAGCTATGAGGGCGGACACGGAAGAGTTTAGGGACAAGAGGACAGTGGTCTACGCACCAGGAGACAAGCAGCTTGCTGACTATTTCAGCAGGCTGTTCGAAAAGAAAGTCCCTACCCAGGTCACCCCTATGGTTAACGCGATTACCTTCGAGGACGGCGACTTCCTGCCTGAGCCAGAGGAGCTCCAGCACCTTCAAGAACACCTGGATAAATACAAACACAAGCATGAGGTACTTAGTGATAGGATATATGTATACACTAATAATGTTAGGCGTACCTACGTGCCACGGCGGACCAGGGGAGCCCTTCTCTTTACCGCCCATGGACCTGCACACGTAGGAGAAAACCATATCACTGCTCTACTCTACCATTACTACTGGCCCTACAAGCTAAAAGAGATAAGGACATACCTGCGTGGCTGCAGGTGCTCCAGCTTGAAGGCGGCAGGCGTCGCCACCAAGGAGTCCAGCAAGAGCCGTGCATCTAAGAAAATCAAAGCAAGGAACTTCTTAGATATCGTGCAAATTGATGTTTATAAGTACGATGGCTATCACTACCTTACCTTCGTTGATGTGGCCACTGGAAAGTGCTGGGTTAAAAAGATTATCAAGGTCAACGTTGCTAAGAAGAACAAAGGCTTATATAAGCAGAGGCTTACTAACTGCTACCGTACCTGGGAGTCTGAGCTCCAGGCTATCCCTGATGAAGTTAGCATAAACAAGATACCAAAGAAGTTACATGTGGATAATGAGACCTCTCTTCTACAGCTACCACACCCTAATATTGATGCCTCACCTGTATACTATGCCCAGTCCAACTCCAAGGTAGAGCGACTCCACCGCACCTTGGCCAACCTAAGCAGGATAAATAGCACCACACCAGACAAGATACAAGGGTTAGTAAACGACACCTTCACGTCTGGGGGAGGTATCAAGGATAAGGAGAGGGAAGAAGGCGACGACAACGACGACGATACCGAGAGCGAAGACGAGAAGGTCCCGTACGATGGCCGAGTTCTAAAGGAAGGACAGTATGTTAGGGCCAAGGTAAATCTGAGATCGAGAAATAAACAAGACCCCTTCTGGGGTGGCGTTGCAAAGGTTACCGAGAGGAAGGGGAGGAAGCAGTACTACATCTATGATGGGAACAGGGTCACCTTGCGCCACATCAGTCACCTAAAGAATTATGATATCGGTGAGAAGCTCCTAGAGGATGTTAAAGTAAACCCTACTGTGTGGGAGCGAGCAATGCCTTGTTTAGGACCCCGACCTAAGTTCGATGTGGAATATGGAAACAATAAGGTCAGGGTGAACGACGATTGGCGCATGAAGATTGTCTATCTAGGCTACCCTGGATTACGAAATATGGAGAGGGTAGCTATGAAAATAAAGGACGGAAAATATCAGCTACTCTACCTAGCTGTTCCCGACTTACCCTTTGAGCACTGGTATAAGGTCCTGGGGGACCTTGATGCAGAGGGCTGGTATGGACACGAACCTAAGGACGAAGGTGAGTTCTGGGTAAGCGACAAAGGAGATAAGGTTAGAGAGGAATCTATTACCTGGTGGTTGGTGAAGTTCCGAAAGCGATGAAGGTCTAAGGGAATAAGGAAGGAAGGAAGGAGCAACGTGACTTGGGGGAGGTGTAGCGCGTACCACTACGCGGGCACAAGTCACGTGCGACAACAAAGGGGTTGTCGCGGATATAGAATATAGATAACGTAGATATTAATACAGCATAGGCACGTGGGTTCCGGCGGGACTCATGGCAGCACACCGGAAGTGTGCTGCCCCACGTGCGGCGGCATTCGCGAAAGCTTCGCGAATGATTACGCAGTGCACGATTTAATAAAAATATAATCTTTAATAAAAATAAACACAACTCTTCAAAAGGAAGCAAACGTGCCTTTCCCCCCCCTGCCTACTTGTGCACGTAGCGCCTCGGCCTGTGAACACCTTACGCGCAACACATTGTTTGATTGCACGCATGACGCTCGTCTTCTCATCAACCTACGATGACATCGGTACACATGCGCAGACATGCAATTCGACGAGTAGAGGAAATCCCATGAAAAAAATCATCAGTGCAGGGTCATGCTCCGAGAAGGCAAATCACCTTCCCCGTGCAACGTTATCCGATCTCCATAGACGTTAACGACGCCGTAAGACCCATGCTCATGCGTTAAAGACCCATGTATGGTTAGATGATGGCAGCCGTTCCCATTTACCGTGTACCTTTTTTTTGTGAAAATATTTTTGCATACATGTATAACAAATGTATGTAAGAGACATGTGTGTGTGTGTGTGTGTGTGTGTGTGTGTGTGTATCGGATTTCGTCCATAGTCTAAAATGCCATCATCATAATTGTAGGTTAGCAGTATTCATCGGTTACCCGCCTGGATGGTAGTGACCAGCAAGAACGAGAGAGACACAATCGTATTTTCCTAGCATCGACGTCACCTAATCCACGATTCGACGGCGGAAATACATTTACAGATAGATTTTGAATGAGGTATATTTTAAAATGTATATATATATATATATATATATATATATATATATATATATTTCTTGAGAGAGAGAGAGAGAGAGAGAGAGAGAGAGAGCGGGGGGTGGCGGGGGGTGGGAAGGCTCCTCCACCACTATTTCTTCGGGACTTCTTACTTCTGGATAATCCCATATGACGGTTTTGAGGCTTGCAGCTTTCGGATCTAGTGGGATGTGGGTCATAATAATGGCCTTTTCGTTGTTCCTGGTTGCTTCTTCAAGCTCCCCTCTTAGCCACTCCATCTGCCGCGCCCCGATCGCGCCATTAAACGGTACGAATCTGAGTGGATGAGGGGGCGAGGTGGTGTAGAGGAGAGCAGGGTTGGAATGGGGCAAAGGGACTGGTCTCTAAGCAGGCTCAAACTCTCAACCGATGTTTTATTCAATAATCAACCACCGTTGGCGCTCCGGTGGGATTCCATCGAACCAATTGGTGCCTTTCCGAATATTCGGATTATTCGCATCGATCATTTGTCGTGCCTGGATATATTCTGGGCTCTTCTCGTCGCGACCCTCCAGCGATATGTCGTACGAATCTTTCAGGGAGGGGGGGGGAGAGTGGGGTAATATGAGGGTGGGGTATATTAGTATATATACTTTTCATTTAGGTGTACACAGGAAGGACTGGCCCTGGTCAACACAGCTACATGCAATAGAATCGTCTTTCGCACAAAGCAATGATAATCTTGCCCACAGTCTGCCCCGCAATAAGGGAAAACCGCCTTATACTTAGTCTGCATATCAAAACCATGAGTGTGCAAGGCTGAACGCATGCGGATATCGAGCTACCAAGCATGATGAGTCTCCAAGACTTGTGTGGCTTGAAGCTGTAGTAAAGCCTTTCTGCACAAACACCGTCGTTGTCCCCCCCCCCATCCATCCCCTTCTTATCCTTGAACAAGAGCATGTACAAAGAGTCGCGGCCGAAGTTATACAACTCCTACAAAGAAAAGGAGGAAGTACACAGTCGGTGGAGAAATGGAGCAGGGATGCGCTAAAACCCGTGAAATGCTAAGGGAAGAACTACATGAAGAGAACGCGAATAGAACAAACAGCGACAACCTCACTCATAGCACTAATACTGTTAAAAATGTGTGAAATGTATACGAAGTGTATGGGGGGATGGAATATTTGTCGGAGGGTCCGGTGTCACACACACACACTCACTCACACATGTATACACACACTCACACTTACACGCATGCACTCACGCAACACCCAAAAGTACTACATGATTGCCGATCGCATGGTGGACTTTCGTGCAGAAGCTCCGTCCGAACTCACGCATAACACTCTTGAAAGCCGGCTCTGTTTGCGGGCACTCCATTTTGAGTCCTTCCCCATACCTGCCGCATCATCCACACGGCAGCCATATACAGAAAAATGAACATCACCACGAAGGCACGCATCCTAGACACGCCGTCTGCTCGCTGTTTCTAATTCTATGAGAAAGCATTTGCGTGTAACAATTCTGAGGATTTCGGACGCAAGGTCTCCCGAGAGCGACGCGAAGGCAGCCATGAAAAGGCTTGTCGTGCCAGCGACATGATCTTGTATCGTGGAGGACGCTCACAATACCATAGCACGAGCTGTTGTTATGAAAATGTACTAATCTAGTCCCTCCTCTCCTCCTGTCTACTGACTTACTTTCCAGCGTTTTGACCGTCGATGAGGTCTCCCAGCTGCGCGATGAACTGGATGTCGGGGGCATGGTTGTTCCAGTAATCTATTCGGTATGTGGCAAGCAAATCCTGACGACGATTGGGGTGATAACAACGAGGATGATAGCCATGATAGTGGGCCAGCCATCACGTCGACACTTCTTCTTTTGTTTTTCCTCCTCCTCCTCCTCCTCCTCCTCCTTCTTCTTCTCTCCCTCCCTACCTCCCTCCCCCCCTCCCCCAGTTTCTACCGACGGCTTTGCGGAGACTCTGCAGCGTTCCACGGTAGTATCGAAACTCACTTCCATGGAAGTTCGTCCCGTCGTCGATGTCTGCGTACTGCACATCAGCGATTACACCAAATCGGAAGAGGGGCTCCTCCCCGTCTTTTTCTTCTGTGATAGTCTCCTTGCAATTGGCGGACACCCTTCGCTTCCTTCGTTCATTACAGCTATCGTTGTCGGCTTCTCGCGCGTCTGCCAGCGCGGTACGTCCCGCCAGCCCCATTCCAAGAGCAGCAATACCGAGTTTACACCACAGCGAAGAAGGGGAAGATGCGGCGTTTCTTCCCCCGCGCTTAAGGGAGGGTGGGAGGGACAAGCATATCCGAGTTTCAGTTTAAATATATTGTTGAATCCGTTACCACATACACGCGCGCATGCTCAAAGATAGTGTAAGCAAGGAAGATGTACACCGTGAAGAGGACATGGCATGCTTTGTCAGGGCATTTAACCAGCAATGAAATACCGTGTGCATCTGGCGAAATAGCCTTCTCGACTGCCGTAGCCCTGCTCCGGAACGACTTGCGAGTATCGTCCATAGTCCTAAGGGTATAGATGAGATCAGACCAAGAATTGAATCAAGCAGGTACAGAACTTCTTTTTCAAGTAATCCGACCAGACGCGCCCCAGAGTAGTAAAAGCGGCCTCATCGGCAGTACTTCGTCGACTAGGAATGCGGGGTTAGAATGCTGTGTAAGATAAACATTTGAGTGAGTCGAGGTCGTGAACATGGGTGCAGGTAACAGTGACGAGCAAAACTCTACACAGGGGAGATTTTGGAACTGGCGGGAGGGCTCCGTTCCCGCGTCTGTGAGGCCATGCTTTGTTTTGCATCACACCAACGAATCCTCTACTATCATTTGTTGCGAGCTACTTTGACTTAGTGTGGGGCCGAGTAAACGGGCCGTCAGAAAGGGACGGGGATGGTAACGTCTGCGATCTACGTCTGGCCACGTGTCTATCTTTGAGGCTGGTGTGTTATTGGCTTGTACGAACTTGGCAGAAATTTCCTCTGATATCGATTGAGGAATATGTCAGATATATTCGGTATTAATTAATTTCCATATTCGATGACAGCCTGTCTGTGATTTGAAGGCGACGCCCAGCATCAAATAAAGGGAATGCAGACTTCATTTTATACTGGATATATCGTAATGAAACTGTGCAAAGAGAGCGCTGCATAAAAAGTAAAAAAAAGATACTCTATCCGACATTATGATTTTACGTTTCGGAGGATGGGCTCCGATTTTGTTTTCTAATCGCAGAATGACTCATTTTTTATTAAATTACACGGGGATTAATGCTATGTTTAATCTGGTTTTAATTTGAAAATAATGGGCTCGAGCGGCGGCGCGTTAACTTGATATCCCTTTCCCACCTCTCCGCTCGTTCTTTCCGAGCAGCACCAGAGCAACACCTCTGTTTTCCTATGCCTATTTACTTTACCTTTGAACTATCTGCTGCCTTGAAACTGTACAATGTGGTTTCACACTTGAGAAATGATTTGCTGCGGCACTAGATGAGACTGATAGCGTCGGCTTCGATGCTCGCAAAGCTTTTTCTCTGGTCCAACGCCACCTAATTCACGTCCGTCATAATCTAGAAATCGAACGTTTCTGATTCCCTGGGTATTAGGATGTTCTCTCAAATGTTACCAAGGATGCGTCTCCTAAAGGAACCCTCGACTCCCACATCGAGCCGGTCTTTCGCCTATGTGCCTGTGTGTGTGTGTGTGTGTGTATGTTCTATATATATATATATATATATATATATATATATAACATGTGCTGTGAGAAATCTAGTGAAATGCCCGGGTGGATGCTTATACTCGATAGATCGTAAGCGTGATCAACGGGATGCGAGACTTCTACACAACTAGCTCATGCAGGTAGCGATCGGCTGTTGGTTGTGCTGCGTATTGTTTGATAATCTGCAATGGCTATTCGTTGAGAGGTGTTCGATTTTTGTTGCTATCAGTGGGCGTATTAGCATTATGTCTCAGCCTCTCGAAAGGACTAAAGGTAGCCGTATGTCATTCTTCGGGGTGATGATTTTCTGTGCGTGTATTTTCTTGTAAAGAAATTCAATTTTGGGGTTTCCCGCGTACTGATCCCCGCATGTGTTTAGGCGGAAAGTGGTTACTCGTTACTCACGACAAGATCAAGTCAAATGCATCAACAAATAAATAAACGACAATCCTTTCCCGTTCCTACCAGCCTCTAGCGCCTGAAAAATATTAAACTTGAGAGCCATGCAGAGATAAACTTTTAGAGCTGAGCAACGACTCATCTTACCTCAAAGAAACATTTCGAAGAAGTTTGTTCTCCATATTAAATTCTAAGTTAATTGAGGTGTATGCGATATGGTGTGTCAGCTACTCCGAGGCAAAAGAAGCCCTCATAAACCTTTCAAATTTCTCCTCCTCGACCGCTCCAACTGCTTCTGTTGTACCGATGGGGGGAGAAGATCTCGTGGTTAGTTCCTTTTCTTAGATGCCAGTTGAAAACTGAAACTATGAGCTGTAATTCTCTGTATTATGTCATGAAACTAATTATCTTTGCAGGTGTTTCGATTTGAGCCAATGGTGCTATCCGTTGAGTGCAGGACACTCGCGTAATTGACTCTCAGAATAATGATTGACAAGCAACTCCACTCAGAAGCATAAAAACATAAAATGCATTCTCATTAGATCAATCCTTTCGCAGGTTGGCGGACCGACTCGTTCAAAGAGCTATTCTTTGTGGCTTTCGGTAATACACGAAAACACTTCCTAAAATAGTTTGCTTGGGTGCGTGAGTATTGAAGAATGATCTGTTACTGCAACTCTGTTGAGTGGAAAATTGCTAAATCATTTTATTTCTCCTTTGTTTCACTTTTGCTGCTGCCTCTTCTGATGCTGCTGCTGCCAAAGGGAATCGGGAATCTCGTCCGTCAAAAAGCGTGTGATGGTGAGTTCACAACACCCATGTAGCAAAAGAAGAATAAAAAATAGTATCATTTCTTAATATCTCAAAAGACAACAATAAAATATTCGCGGCAGTTAAAGAACTTTTGCCTTAATATAATGATTATAACGAGGACAAAAAAAAAAGGATTTACTCTGTAAGTGATTCTTAAACGAATATGCCAAAGGCAACGATACGAACATCGTTACGACTTGAGGCGCCGGTGGGAAAAGGTGGTAGACTATTGGTATCGGATGAGTATTTACAAATTCTTTGTGCACTGGTACGTTCCACGACCCCCCCTCTAAACCTGGCCCCAACAAGTTTATGTTGTAAAACAAATATATGCACTACGATAAAGCATTGTTTGGTTTCCATGTCTATTGTGGTACTTGATTAATCATTACTTTTTTAAGGCGAACGATAAGCTCCACCAGAACTGGATCCGAATGGACAGGTTTCACTCCCAAATCTGCCAAGCCGGATCGTGTGATCTAAACACAAGATGATCAGGCGAATTCGCTACACACGTGCTACATGCTTCATGCCATCCATTCACTGCCAACGTTATGCTGCGCAATTCACTACTCCACCCGACATTCACATGCTGCCAATGGAAATTCTTTGGTTGCGTCGCACTTGCTAAAAACTTTGTGGACACGAAAGCTACACAGTGTGACATTGCGAAGCTTCATCTTGATCCATGTGTGCCTGTCGTGGACTTTGTCGTTGACAAACTGCGCACTAGAATGCACGCACGCACGCACGCACGCACGCACGCACGCACGCACGCACGCACGCACGCACGCACGCACGCACTTGCATCGAACAGTCGCCGTGAAGCGTCTTCATGATCACTTCATCTTCTGTGTTTCAGTTGGCTGCTTCAAAGAAGCGCGCGACGCACCATGACAAGTTCCACGCACAAATTGTGATGCACTTCACACGACCTAGCGATGGGCGATGCACAGTTGTCCACAGAAGTCTCTTCGTTCATTCCATCATTCGATTGAACACTCACTCGTTCTGTGGTTCAAGTGTCTGCGGTCTTGCACAGTCTGTTCGCACCTTTGCGCTGGCAATGTGGTTGCACGGCACACAAAGGAAACAAACGCGTCCAGACACTGAAGTTGGATTCAAAGGGCCTGTGTGGCCAGTGAACGACGGCTGGCCGAAGTCGATGACAATGACAGACGGTGGCACCCACCTTTCGAAAGCAAAGGAAGGAAGACAGAAGTGCCAACACGCACGCAGCTGAAGTGAATCCCGTGCCACAGAGAAGGAAAGAAAAAAAGAAGTGAATGCGCATGGTCGAAGAGGCGCGCATCACAGAGTGCGCCAATTTCCGCGCTCTCATCGGCTTCCAACCAGAGCACGCTGATTTCCGCTCAGGCGCTTTTCTTTTCTCAGTCTCCAATTGCCGATGTCACCGAGGAGAAAAACTGCGGGGCTACAAGGAGGCTGTTCGTTCTAAGTTCTGGAAACCGTCTTTGCTGTCGCCGTTGGAAAATCCTCGGGAATTTGATCTTGAGTAGATTTCCCGATGTTTTAAATTCAGAATAATAAAAATAGCGGTTCTTGCCACGCATCCTGGACCGATATTTCTGCCAATGTCTCCCATTACATCTTACGACAAATGTTTACCGATGTCTTCTCTGGCAATGTCCCATTCTTCTCTTGGTCGATAAATTCAAAGAGGAAGGCATCGTCGATCAGTCGATGTCACGTAGGAGGTTTAACATCCTTTCTCGGCTCGGCAGGAATGGATTTCGGGAAATTAAGATTTCAGACTAGGAAACTATGATTGAGATATAGAGGATACACTCTCGTGTTATACTATGCGACAACTGATATACAAAAAAAAACTATCAATTTTCAGCAACACTAATAGATTAGCGTGTTGCCCAGAATTATACTTGCATACCCTTTTGATTATATATCTTGCGTCAACCAAGTCCAGAGGAATTCGTGCTGAAATGCAAAACAATATCCCTCATCAGCAGCATTATTTCTCCAAGTAAAAAGAATCTAAAACGTAGCTGCAAATAAATAAAAAATCGCCTGCATTTTCAAGACGGAATTTTCACCTGAACGCCCAATCGCACGTAGGAGGTTCGCGCGCGATCCCCCCCCTTGCCCTTCTTTCTCATGCACGTGTATCTTGAATGAACAATGCTGGAATCTAATGGGATAAACCAACTAAGAGGGGAGATGCAAGGCTTCTGCCAAAATTTCCCCTCAATCGAATCCTTTGCTGGGAAGCATGCTCGACTGGTGTCGCACGTATGGTTCACGTCGCCGATCATCTGTTAGAGAGAAATGCTAAAAATCGAACTTAAAGATCTTTGAATCATTTAAATTCGATGAAAAAATATAGTTATTGATATCCGCGCAAGCTGCTGGTGCGGATACGTCAAGAAGCATCTGTGTTTCCTGGCATACTGAAATACATCGATTATTCGCAAATGCATTTTATCGAATATGAAAAAAAAATGAGAGGCAACTGTGGATGACAGTGTTATACATCGCTCTTCGTACATTAGAAAAATGCAATATTTTTCCGATTCAACTATTCCATCGAAGACATGATCTTCTATTGCTGCCCTTACCCTCTTAAACGAATTATCTCAGAATGCAGTCGCAGGCGGGAGGTCCTGGCGCGGCCCTTACCCAGGGCGATGCTCCGGCTGGTGTTGTCCTTGTTGTTGCAGACGGGGGAAACAGCGAGCCTGTTCCGCACAAGGTATGTCGGCTGTTGAAAGCGTAGACTACCGCGCATAGTTCCTACCGATTAAGCAAACGTAGCGACGTTTTTGACGGGACGGGGGCGAGAGGGGGGACGATGGTTTTTACCTACAAATATATAATCAAAATCTTACGGCGGACATGACATAAAGAAATTGATTTTTATCTTTTATATCTTGCAGTCTGTGCAACAGGGGGAGGAGGAGCAGCAGCAGCAGCAACAATCTCCATCCGAGGGAGTCGCCGACATTGTAATGAAAATAAAAATTCCCCCTCAAATTTATCAATGTGAACGATCTTTTGTTCTTTCCCGATTGGCTAGCCTCATCGCATATCCCTCCTCTCTTCTCCGAACTTTCTTCTACCAATGATGCTGATATTACTTGTTAAGCTAATATCCCGCACCATCCTGCCAAACCCCATCCCTGCATTACCCGTCATTTTGGTACGATAGGCACAAGCTGCTGCCCAGGCCAACCATATAGAAGCTTCCAGTAAATACCACAAATATCACTTCGATGCAACAAAACCATCTATATCAAGCATTAGCTCCCCCCCCTCCCCCCTCCAACACACACACACACACACACACACACACATACACAACCATCCATTGTCACCTTAAGTTGGCCAAAATGCGCCTCTGACACCGTTGTTCATTCAATTGCTTACAGGCGTTGAACACTTCCCAAGCTTGCTCGATGGCGGATCATCTGCGGTAGACTCGAAAGCCGAAGACGACGGCGCTGCCACCACGGGGGTGGGAGAGACCCCGTCTCTGAGCGGGGGGGTGAAAAAGGGGAAAAGCTACCCTGAAGTCGAACCCTCCAACAACGTGTACTTGTGGGGAATTCCATCGCAATTTACCGATGCAGACCTCAGTTTGCTCGTCTTCGCGTGCGGCAACGTAAGACGCAGCATCGTACTACTGCGCATGACACTAAAGAAAAGGGGGGAGGGGGGGGTTGCTCTGGTGTAAAGAATGAAAATATGGAGCATTTAAATTTGTGTGTGCGCATGTGTGAGTGTGTGGATGTGTCAACAATGTCGCACCTGCTTTCATTCGTTATAATTAATGGCTTGAGGTAGAGTGTTGGCCCCCCGACCGATATTTCTTCATTATTCCTCCTCCCCCCCCTCCTCATCCCCCGCCTCCTCGGCCTCCTCCTCATTATCCTCCTCTCATCAATGTCGTTCTTTTGCAATGTCCTCAGGTGGTATCCGTGCGTATGGGCCCCCCAACAAATAAGCCCCATACTTATGCTTTTGCACAGTTTCGGAAGCAGGTGATTGTGCGCTGGGGGACCGGAGAGAGTATTCTGAAAAAGAGAGCCTCGCCATGATAATCCTTCTTTTTTAAGTTATATGGGTTAAAGAAGCCCCCCCTTCCCCCCCCCCCGCTCCATTCGCGGTCCATATCGTCACCCTGGAAATATCTAAATTTAGGAGGAAGCCCAAAGGGCTATCGAGCTTCTGCACTCGAGGTGCCTTCACACGCCATTTTTAAAAGAAAAAAGTCTTAGAAATCCGAAACATCATGAGAGGAACTTACGAATTCGATAGTAGTAGTCACACCAGACAGAAAGGCAGCCGCTCAAGCGACGGTTGCAGCCGTAGAGCTGCATAAACGATGTCTTGGCCGTCACCATATGAAGCATAGAATCCATTCGAATATCGTTCAGTTCAAGTCGTCGCCCTGTTGTATTGATCAATCTTATGCACCCCCCCCCCCCTCTCCTCCTCCGCCTCCTCCTCCTCCTCCTCACAGGAAGCTGCAATCGCGGGAGCTCGTCGTTCGATACGCCAAGCCCCCACCACAGAACAAACAGCACAAGAAGAAGACAGGCGGCATGAGTCAGGTCGTGATGGTTATTACCCTTCGATCCCATCATTCTTCATCTTGAGTTTGGTGCTGATTATATATACAGCCCTCTCCCCCCTCTCCCTCTCTCTCCGCCCCTCTCTCTTTCTCTCTTCCTCTCCATCCGTTCCCAATCCCCTTCCCCCCCCCCCCCCCCCCCCCCCCCCTTTTCTCCCCGTAATAGCTCCTCTTTCCCTCCCTCCCTATTCCTCCTCTTCCTCCTCCAGATGATGTACGGTAGCTACCCCCCCATGCAAATGTCCCCGTACGACGACCGGAAGGGGGGGGCGACCGGAGGCGGCGCCGCTCACTACGCTGCTGCCCAGTACCCAATGGACATGTTCAGTCACATGGCGGCTGCCGCTGCTGCTGCAGGAGGATATCCACAAGCCGCAGGCTCTCCAGGCTCGGCACCCCAGGGAATCGGCGCTGCTCCAACCACGGTAAACGAGGATTTCCGCCATGCGACGGATGGTGTGCATGCGTTGTTGCTTTTTGGGGTGGGGAGGGGGGTCATGCATTTGTCGTGCGTGCATGCGATAAATAGAGAGTATGAGGCAGGGGAGGGAGAAACGGAGTTATCTATATTTGCCTACGTCAATACGCAAGACGCGGCCGGATTCTCGTGACAGTGTTCAGTGAACTATCCCCTCTCTTCTTCTTCATCATCATCATCATCTTCTTCTTCTTCTTCTTCTTCTTCTTCTTTTCCCTTACCATCAGCAGCAAGGTGGCAGTGGCATAGGAATGAACGGCCTCTCGGCCGGCGTCCCTCCCAACGGCATATACCAGCAGCCCCCCACGCACCAGATGCGGAGCTTGCACATCGGCGGCGGAGGAGGAGGAGGAGCCGGCTCGAAGACCGGTGTTCCCGGCACAAAGCCCCTTCTCAGCCTGACCAACATCTACATTAGGTAAAGAGAGCGGCGAGACACGATAATAAGGACTGGGGGAAGGGGGGGGAGAGAGAAGCGACAGTTGAGAGGCTCAATCCGAGGGCGGTCACTCCTTGGATTGTAGGAGCTGCACGCAGCCCTCTCTCCCTGGAAGTTACTTTCCAAGGATGATCGATGGTGCAGCAGCAGCTTCTCTCCTCGAGAGCGTACCGAATACACCCTATTAATCATCGTCGGACTTGCAGCCAGTATATGTGTCGCAGAGCACGCACAACGGGGTATTTTTTAGCGCAGCCCTCGGTCCCCTCCCCGGGGGTTTGCTCTGCAGGATACCTACAGAATGAAGCCATCCGTACATCGCTCACACGTGTGTAGTAGCATGTTAAAAGCTCTGTGTATGAGAGAGGGAGAGAGAGAGTGAGAGAGAGAGTGTGTGTGTGTGCCCAAGGTTGTACTAAATATCGTACCGTGTGCCTCCCCCCCCCCCCCCCTTTCTTTCCTCACCCCCCCATCCGTCCCTTCAGTGGCCTGCCGAAGGATATCACGGAGAGCGCTCTCGAAATCATGTTTGGGCGGTTTGGAAAGGTCGTCTCCACCAAGGTGATAATGAACCGGCACACGCAGATGCCGCTTGGGACGGCCCTCGTGCGCATGGACACCAACCAGCAAGCCGAGGACTGCATCAGCCATCTCAACGGCCAGTACCTCGAGGGGGGCAAATCGTCTGCCGTTTCGCGAATGAAAAGAAGAGACTGCAATGAGCGAGTGCACGAGGCAGCACTATCCCCGAGCAGCAGCCCCCGCTCGAGCTGACATTTAGGGATCACGAATGCCATTAACCCCTTTTACACCATCGCCTCGCAAAAACAAACCCCATCCCCCCCCCCCCTCCCCCCTCTCCCCCACCCAACGCCCTCCCAGCTCCTCAGAGAAGAGGGGGAGGGAGTACTATGCACACTGTCCCCCTCCCAACATTCCATACTCGACGACCCTTCGCAACCCCTCGCTGCAAGACGCTCCATGGCCAAGAACTTCATTTTCCTTCCCGTATCTTCTTGGTGTATGTGGTGTATATTGTGGTGTGTGCGGCGCCGCCGGCGCACACGCATACATTTCCCCTTCACCTCTTACACGGCGTTGGCTTTGTGATTTTATTTTGCAAAGCTCTCTCCTCCCTTTATATCCAAGGATATCAAATATGGATATATATATATATATATATATATATATAATATAGATATAAGTTTTTTTGTATACGTGTGAGATTGGAGAAGCTAGATTCCCCTCATACGGCCTTACCGTTATAATAGACGAAGAGTACTGTGGAGATTCACCCCTCTACTCCTTCATCCTCCTTTTGTTTATTCTTCAATACACCGTCCTGTACTCGAGGGGTTTGGTGTCGTGGAAAAACACCTTCCCAAAATACTGCCAAAGCTTTGCATTCTCAGAGAAAGAATGAGCATAACTATGTGACGGAGCCAACCCCCCCCCCCCCTTCCACATTTACCCCGTATAAGCCCTGCCATGTAAACCAGATATATATTATACTCCCCACCTCTTCCGCCAACTCATCCCCCATCCCCCCCATCTATTGTTGATTGATCGAGAAATCTACTTGTACAATTACCTCATCCCTCCCTCCCCCTTCCGCCCCCGGGAGTGCAATCTTCTCTGTGCTATTCGAATGAGATTTGAACTGAGGAGGAAACGCAGTCGCCTTTTTCTTTCCGAACACTGTATGTCCTCACGACATCGATCATCGCTCATCGCA
>ADNK01002311.1:0-28310 GCA_000320545.1 Bigelowiella natans CCMP2755
TGTACTCCTGCTTTACTAAACATTACCCCCCCCCCCCGCGTTGACGATGATTTTCGTCGGGCCTCGATGGGTCGACAGGGAGGGTGATTGGAACAACGTGGGCAAGTACGGAAGAATCACGATCATGCAGACATTTGACAGAAGGATAGCCTCCCATTGGAAACGTCATGAGGTTTCCGCGTGTGCATGATCAAATTTAACTACATAGCAACAGTGGTTTGTGTGTGAGTGTGTGTGTGTGTGTGCGCGCGCGCGTGCGTGTGGTTTTGCGCGCATGATTGTTCTGCGAGACTCAACATCGCGACGTTTCCCTACCGTAAATAACCAGTCATCAGCTGATATCCGCGTGGAGTTCATGTGGAAATCGTATCGACCCAAGAGCGTAACGAATCTCACGTGCACGTCCCTTTCCGACTGCGGTAGTTAGAACGATGAGTGCCATATAAACAAACCGCTTGATGCGGTCTCCATGGCAACGACAGATAGAAACTACATGATGTAAAGTGAGCCATTACATCACACTCGAACAACAGCAATTATTCATAACTACAACGTGAAACAACCATAATGCAGGGACCTTCGATATTCTCTCTGGTCTAGCAGCGGATGGTGTGGATATCTTTGGCCCCCCTATCCGCCTTCTCGTCCAAAACAGCTCGCACCATATTCTCGAGAAATCGAGCGCAGCTGAAGCTTATACCAACCTGATCAGAAGCTCATCGAAGAGGAATAAGGGAAGGGAGGAGGGGGGGGCTACAGCGTCGATGTTTCCCGCATTAACTTCGTGGTCATTAGAACGCAGCGGCTGTGACGTCGAAAGATCATCTTCTTCCTCCTCCTCCGCCTCCGACCTGTACTCTCCTCAAGTGCAGCCTGCACAAATTGGGCCATGTGGCTACTACTACGATTCGGTGGAGAACGCCGCTGTCTTCAGTGAGCCTGACGTGCTTCTGGTAGATAACCGATGACGCGTGCAAATGATCAAAAAGATAAAGGGTCATGCTTATCAATTTCCAAAAATAAAAACAAAAAACGTATTGCTTTGCTGATCATTTTGGATCTATGTCGTGTGACAACGACATGCGAATACGAGACGACGATCATAGCGTTGATGCGCCGTTAACGCTACCCCTGATTTCTTTGTATTTAGAATTTTTCATATTCAGTGAATGAGGAAATGAGAACTGATTTGCAACTTTGTGACGTAGGTTCTGGATGTCTTATTCCGTGAGGTTGGAATCATAGGTTTATTCTCCGATTTCCCTGCCTCCGTCAGCACATTTGTGAATTGTGTTCTAGACAAATGAATGGTGAGATGATTTAGCACGGCTAGACGGCAGCAAATCAAATGTTTGCATGGCTAGATGGGATCATGATCATCTAGGCGCATGCATGACTAAATAGCTGTCGGTACAACATTGTGCTGGACCGTGCTAGCACGCACGTGCTACATGCATTCTGGATGCGGAAGTGATGGCAACAATGCACGTGGTGACGAATGTGCGGCAATTCCACCTGCACAAGTGCACGCCTTGAAGTGTGATTGAAGAGTCAAGTGATTTCAACATGCATGCTAGCACGTCAACGTAACATTGAAACCCAGCTAGCCAGTGCTGGAACACGTGTGTGGTGAACGCACATCGACCAGTGCCATGGGGTGCCTTCGATCGACAGCTGAGCTGTGCATGGATGACTGATGCCAGTGCTGTCTAGCTAGCTAGCTGTGCATGATTGTTGTGCATTTGAGTTTCAAGTGTTTGTTTTTTTCAATGAACTCAGCCGCTGTGGCAATTGTGCTGTTGCTGCATGGGATTGCACGTGGTGAGCCGCACAGATGCGTCACTTGACCACAACCAGCCACAACTAGCTGGTGGCTGCAGCGTTGGGCACCCAAGAGTGAGAGCAACCAGTCCAGCAGTCCGGCCAGCTGGCATGCAGTTCCACGCGTCCAACGAACCAGGTCACCAAGACAAAGTGAAGGGGGTGAATGATCACTTTCTCGTTCCACCGAACAAATCCACATGATGAAACATGAATGAATGAATGAGTGAACAAAGCGGTTCCTCAGGAGCACCCCTTGCTAGCTTGGATGTGGGGTCACAAGCCACGCCAACTCGTGAATGAAGCACGTCACCACGCACAATGCCGAAATGACAGAGCGGCATGCAATTTGTCGTGACGCTCATCAAAGTGCGGACCGAATGCAGACTGCGAGCACCGCATGTTGTGTTTGTGCCGTCCCGCATGAAGTCCGGCGATTGTTGCCCGGCAAACAGCAGCAGCGGAGAAGCTGCCGCCTGCTTTGACAAGCTCCGACATCAGACTCATCTCCGACCCAGCCCAATGTTTACAAACTGCGACAAGAATCTCTCCAGTTTCAGAGGATAAATGTCCTGCGTTTTGCAAGCCGAAATTCTATTTGCTGAGTTGAGAAAAAAGAGAAAAATCTCGACAAAAACACAGGATGGCCGACGAGCTTGTCTGGGAGGTGGGCGTTTTGTTGCTTGCCCGCCTGAAGCGATAGATCCATTCGAGGGATGTTCGATTGGCATCCGTTTTCAGGAGGCTATTACCCTTTTCGAGACGGATCGAATTGAACTGTTCATTATACAAATATTATGCTGTTACTTACGTTAACTTACGTTTCCATTGTCCACATGTCCATCACAAAACTAGTAGTGAATTTAACAGAATGTCTGCTCACTAGGCCGTACACCTGAATGTTTATGGTGTGAGGACGAAGACAACCGTCTATCTCACACAAACAACTCTGGAGGTAGGGATAAACGAGTAAGAATGAAATTCATTGTATCTGTGATACAATGTAGCAGTAATCATGCAATTTGAAAACAGGTTGAAGCAAAGAGGAAATCATTTGAGATTGTACAGCTGAGTTTGGAGTCGATCGATGGACAGAGTGTACGAATTTCGTCTGCAAGTGAGTTGCAAATTTATCTTTTGAACAACTGATTTAAGCGGAAGCGTAATTATTAGGTGAGAAGAAGGATTTTACGCTGCAATTTTACTCTCCAAATGACGCACGGTCCTTTCAGAAAGTGTTCACAAGACATTTTAAGCGGTTGAGTATGGAAAGCTTGCACGCACTGAGTACGAGTCATATCTTTTTTAAAGTTGGAGAGGAACGTAAATCACTATTAATCTGTTAATATGCATCGAAGGCAAAGACCTTCTTGCTGGAGCTTATGAAAGGCCTTCAATAGAATCCCAGACAATGCCTATGCCGCAGGCAGCTCCTGTAAGAATCCGAAGGGCACGCTCACGAAGTGTTACATTTGGTGATTCTGTCCTTCGTTCAGATATTGACCAAGCTCTGAAAGGGTATGTATTTTCACATAAATATGATGAAACTTGCAAAAAGAGGTTACTATTTTTTTATCCTTTATGTAGGCACGACACAAATGAAGAAAATGAAGAAGATGAAAGTGAAGATAAAAATGACAAAAAAAGTTTTACAAGAGTATCAAGCGCAATTTTAAGCTCCCTTGATACGAGCGCAACCAAGGGAATTGATGGCACTCCTTTTCAGAGTCCAATGAACTCAAGGAAGATCAATAGACAGGTGGAAACATTACTCTTGAGTACTAAATAGTATCGTGTTGCTGTATATTCAATAGTTATTTCAATCTTCGTAAACAACCAGAGCAATGTCGGCTTACTAACCGAATCGTACGTTGGGAGTAGATCTTCAAACCTCCTTATTTCAAGAAGCACTGATGAGGTACGAAAACTTTTGAGCAATATAATAAATAGGGATAGAAATTACAAATACTATAGAAATTACAAATGCTAATTTTTCCAAATTTTTAAGTATTTGTACAAGAGAAATTACTTGGTATCTGACCCTCTTGTCCGCTATTTTAGAAGGAAGAAGGTGAAGAATACGATTCATCGCTAGCTGTGACAATTACTGGTGTGAGGTAAAGCACGTTGTCTTTGAAGATGGGAATGAGCTGTATAGTTTGATGTCTACACAGGTTAGGGAAAGATAACACCATGTCGTATCGACGAGTCATGGTTATATGTGCTCTTCACGACCCCAATGGGAAACAAAAGGTTATGAGTTCTGATTACTTTTAGTCTTTTAGTACCTCTCTAAAGCGATTTATTCCATGCTAGTCTGTAATCCAAAAAACATACGCGTTAAGTGGAAAAAGCCCTTTCGCATATGATGACAAAGCTAGTACATTTACAAAATGGGATCCACTGCCTGTCCCAGGAGATTATCTGATGTGAGTTGCTTCTCGTTCATATTTCATTGATACTGAAGAATCTTTTCGTAGTTTCTACGTTCTGGTGGACTCGAAGAGAATCTGCAAAACTAACTTGAAACTTGGAAGGGACATTCAAATAGGCACAGAATTCTTCAGATGGTTCCCATTTACGCCCACAAGAATTTTCCGTGGCAGGTAATCTACTACATCCTCCTTAGTTATGTGCATTTTTTATTAAACAGAATTTGCAGGTTGATTCACAGGAGGCGAAAGGATTTCTGTGTATTCGTATAAACTTTGAGACGACAGCGCCATTTGCTTTTAGAACGGACTATCAGGTATTTTTCCACCTTAAAAATTAAGAAGTTTATAAATGAAATATTTTGGAATACAGAATGGTCATACTTTGCGATTCGAGGTTGAAGAAACTCAAGATGATAAAATGGTAGCGATGCTCCCTGTGGAAGATATGAAGAAACAAATGAATTGTTGCTGCATAAGTTGAATGCTCGACGACTATCGCCTCAGTTTTGATGCAAATCTTAGAAAAACGTGCAAAATTAAACTATCCGTGAATGCTATACTAATATTTACAAATTGTCGTATTTGTGCCTTTGATTTCTGACTTTACACGTATGTATGGGAGGAGCAATAGCCTTCGAAAGTGTATGCTTTTCATTTGTCACCATGCCGCCACTACATCGCTGCACTACACAATGCATGCTGTGCATCTCTCTAGCTAGCTCTGTGTCTACAACAACAATGGATCGACATCATGACATACACACATCTGACATTTTCATTCATGCTCATCCAAGCGTGCTAGCTAGCTAGTAATTAGCACACCCACTGAGCTAGTGGGCAAGATTATGCGCATCATGCTATAGCATGGTTTCTGGCTTTTACATGTAGCATGCTAGCATGATGTGAATGCTAAAAAAAAAAAAAACATTTCATTTAGATGACTCCTGTTCACTCTATCGATATTTTATAATTTTTTGCGACTAATTCCTAATAGCACAACATGCTGCATGATTGAATGGAATTCAGACACATGTGAGCAGTAGCATTGGCTCCAAGCCCCATAATTCTATTAATTAAGACATTTTTTTTACTTTCACACAAACGCCCAGAACGGCGTGCAATAGTCGACATAATGAAGTGTATGTAATTCTCTTTCACAGCTTTGGTAAGGTGCTATGAAGACGCTAATTTCCTCTTAGTCCTTAGTTGGGACTGCATCACCAGAATGGAACTATTCCGGCCTGAACCACCTACAAAACCCATTAACACCAATGAAACGGTTCTAAAATCATCGCCGGCACGCATGGCAGAGCATCAACATCATCCAGTAACTACTAGCACTTGTTTATGATCCGTATATCACCCGGGTTCGAAGGTATGAATGGACGGCTTCCCTGACTCTGGAACTGCACAATTTACCTGTTGGAGGGAAGGGATTCGGGTTTCAGTAAATTGCGAAGAAGGAAGAGGAGGAGGCCGTACCATCGAGAAAAATCAAAGTAAGTTTTTAATAAATGTATTTCCAATGCTCCTCCTCCATATGTTTCCATCACTTATAATTCACATTTTTCGATATCACCATCACACACACCACCCCCTCCCTCTTTCCCCAATAAAAGTGAATGTTGGTGACATGTATTACGATTCTGCCGAAGAATGGAATGGAACGTAGCATGGACATGGGGTCCAAATCGCTTGTGCTGCCAGCATGCAGAAAGATAGGATTAATGCGAGAGCGGAGATGCGCACTTATCATGGTAATGATAGGTAGCATTAACACATCGACAAGATAACGATTACAAACGAATACAAAGCACCCACCCGTCAGTAAGCTTCTTTTCTGCTGCCGCTATTTCCTTCATTAATACCTACGAAATGGGCAGAATCACCATCGATCAGTACCAACCAACAGGAAGAGAACTCGCTCGATCGAGGAGATATAAGATATTTGGTATTAAAAAAGAAACAGATATTCCAGAAATGACAGTGCGACCTCCCCAGTAAAATGATTATACCCCCTACCCGATTCATCAGCTTTAACGTTTACTGTTTTCATTCACCTACCTCAGAAAGCTCATCGACCATTGCTTCGGGGACCTTGCCGTTATTTCCGTTTTTCTCGTCCGTACGTTCTAATGTCACCCCACCACTCATCTGCTGTCCATTGCTCTTTGTCTCGATTTTCTCCGCGTTTTTCCCACGACCATCCGGAACCACCTATCAAACAACCGACCGTGGTTGAATTATTAGCATATCGAACACACACACACACACACATATTATATTTAGATCGCGCGTCTATTTTTCTGGAGGCCTACCCCAATATGAGGATCTTTGACCCACTTGCCGCTTTCCACAACCTGAGCAGTCGGCGTAAGATAGATTAGATACAAACGGGTGAATAATAGCATAGAGAGCCAGAAACAATCTGAGTCTCACTGAGTGGAGAGGCGTATCGTACCTTCCAAGCAGAATTCGCGAGCCATGGAACAGTGCTGTCGTCTTGGTTGTAAACACCGCACTTTGTAGTTCCTAATGATCAAGGAGTCACGTCACGTCAGACCGCATCATGTCATGGCATATCACAACTTGCGAATGGACTAATTCGTTTCATTCCTTCATCTCTCCCACCACTCAATGACATGTTTTGTGCACGTTGTGGTAGAATCCCATTTGTCCTTCTCTTCCTCCCCTTTCCCTTCATCATCACCTTTATCTTTTTCTCGTCCAATACACCAACCCAACTCGCAGAACCATATACACTGCGTGCCGCTCTAATATGGCAGGGTGGAACAATATTAGTACATTTGTGTGAGAGAATGTGTCGGGTGTATTTGTGATCGGGAGTACTTCTGTATTCATGTAATATTCTACAATCTATTCCCCTCCTTTCTCCCCGCATATTCCCTCTCTCCCTCTCTCTCTCCCTCCCTCCCTCCCTCCCTCCCTCTCTCCCACCTTCTTCTGATACACAGGACGATTATGGTATTTAGTTTTGGAGAAGTAGGGCAACTTCAGCACATCCTGATATTTATCATCGCCGTTGCATCGCAACGCAAACAAAACGAACAAACGTACGAATGGACAAAAATGTCAGGAAGAAAAATGAGCGTCATTAAACCAAACGCAGAACTCGAATTTTAAGAAGCATAACATCGAATATTTCGCATTCACATATTCAAAGAACTATTCTATCCCAGCCATCCCCCCTCATTTCCCCAGCGCGCGCATCCCCCTTCCTCATCTCTCACCTGCCTGAGGACATACTCGCCATTCCAACCGCTTTGCGGACCAGAACACCTGTGCGCGTACGTGCCAACAAGTTGCTGCTACGTCCATGACTATATTGAGTGCATTTTCATGCTCCTACAACTACCAATCTCACCGATGGTGCTTCAAATATTAACACACACACACACGCACGCACACGCACACGTACATACGCATATGCAAGCATGTACACTCACCCGGTCACTTTCATATCCGAGTATGGCACTAACTTAATTCCGGGGTCCTGTGGTAGTAGCAGTAGTAGAAAGGGAAGGAAGAGGAGGAGCAGGAAGGGGTGGGATATCAGATTCTATCGACAACTGAAATACCAGATGGGGGAAATAAGGGAGCCGTGGAAGAGGGGGGGGGAGGGGGGGGGAGAACCTCAGCCCAGAACGGCTGCGCTCCTGCCCGAACAACTTTCCAAGTCGTGTCCACCAACCAAGGAACCTATTCATGGGATGATGATCATAATGGTAATGATCATTATGTGCGAATACGGTGTTCGTGGTAGAACGACAGACAGACTGGCTGCTACTATGCTATCCTTCACCACGTTATCTCTCTCTCTCTCTCTCCCTCCCTCCCTCTCTTCCATTTCCGCACATTCATTCTCAACATCAATTCGGGGATGCGCTAGTTTAGGCGAAGAAGAGAGGACGACGCAGAGAGGGGGGGGGGTTAAGGGGGGAATTGGGGAAATGTCATATTATTACCATTCCCATTTCGTCGCTGGCCGCGTAGCATTTCTTCGATCCAAGATCAGTCTCGAGCCCAATACACCAGCCCTGGAAGGAGCATAGGCAGGAAACGGAATGAAGCACAGTATATGAAGTATATATGAAGTAGTGCCTTTCATGCGATACGTGGTTATGGCCAATATAACGGCATCTTCATGCCAAAAAACAGATCTGTTTGTTGAGTATATCCCCCTTTCATTTCTCTATTCGTTAGAGGATGCTGTGGAGATAAGGAAGAGGGAAAGCTGTGTTGTAATCATCATTGTCGATTGTTACCAAGTCGCAGCACCAGATACAATGTGGGGAGTTGGGCTTCTTGTAGACCGGTCGATTCATGTACTGCGGGGCAAAAAATGGCGGTTAGATTAGCTCTATCTGAATCTGAATGTGGCAATTTTCAGAGTAGGAGAGTAGAAAATACTCCCAGGAGAAAACATGATTCTCAGTCCTGAGGCAAAAGAAACGCGAAAACCAAATAGAAGGGACCCCCTCCCCCCTTCCCCTCCTTTACACACCTTGCTGCGAGCAAAAGCAGGCAATAGAAGTAGATCCTGTCGCAGCTCATACCGCCTGCATGATGACAAATTGATGGTGAGATAATGGTCAAGGGCATTTACTTCCATCCCTTCCAGCATTGTGTTTTCACTGACCCGTTGAGGATGGCGTTGTGGCCGTTGGCCCCGATGACCAGAACGTCCAGTTTCGGAGCAACTTTTACGTTCGGCTCGCTTTGCACGCTACCGCCGATCTTTAGCTTCCATTCGGTCTCAGACAGCCAGAGCTAGGAAGGGGAGGAGGAAGATGAAGCACATGTTTTAATACGGTGCGCGTGTGTAGTGTGTGGAAAAATGTTGTTTACAGTCATCACTATTAGTCATTTACATAAGTTTCAATACGAGTGTGAGTGCAATACGTATCTTTTCTAAGACCATACCTTCCGTCCTGTGTGTTCATTGTGTGCCATTGCTATGGTGCTTCCCAGATGTTCCTGAGTTACATATCAAAACATGGATCAGTGATGTCTTTCGATGCATGATGATACGCTAAATCGCCGGATGAGACACCACACAGGCATCTACTCCAATTTGAAGGTTAGTGATGGAAAAGAATTCGAATTTTCCAAAGAAAGGGAATAAGATTGACAAAAATTATATTATCGATGGGATAAGTAAGTGGTACCTTTGGGCCTACGCACCATCCATTTTTGAACCAAATGCACATCTCACCGTTGATCTGAGGATCGCAACCCAGAAAGGCGTGATGATGATGATGATGATTATGATGATGATGATGATGAGAGTAACCAAAAGAACCAATTTACACTACGCCATCGCACATATTAATGTACAACATAGGACACACGAACCCATTATCCTTGTGTATGCTAGGCAAATGTATTTCGACTTCATTCTCATACCTTTTTGTAAACAGGCCGGTTGGCAATCCAGTCACGAGTCTGCTCATACTCCCCATTCAAATCGCCCTGCACGATAGTAGAATAAAATTTTTAGATAAAAGCTGAGTTCTCTAAACTAGCTGGCACGAGCTTGTCGTAATACTACCTTCTGTGGGCAGAAACCCGAAATGACGATTGCGTGTGCCTTTTCCATCTCAAACACGATCTCACGGTCCTCCTCATCCCGCTGTTCAGTAAAGCAAATATCATGACTTTGACACGATTGAGAAAGCAAGAAAAGTGTTTTTCCTTTTCGCTGTCTAGCTACAGCTAGATAATCATCCATACAGCTGCTGCGAAACCCATCCCACCCATCCCACTCACGTTTGAAATGAGCCCGCTCTTCAAATCATTATCCTCCTCCATAAGCATGGTGGTCGGCTTTCTCTTGACAGTGTCAACACCTCTGAGAGCAAGAAATTCAGCGTTAATGGGGGTTTGGTTGAAGGGGAAGGGGGGGTATTTGTACCCGTGTACCGCTTTGTGAGCAATTCCAGGACAAACACAGCGCTATTGGAAACGGATAAATGTTTAAATAGATGACTTTTGAATATTGCGACAATATTTCTTTCATCATTTCTGAAAACATGCACGGGACACCGTCTCGTTGATTGAAAGCTCTCCGGAGACACAACACTCTTTTTATATTCATCGACCCCTTTTCTGAAAGGAAAATGCCCAGAATCTTTGTCACACCTCCACAGTGCCCTTTGAAGATGCAAGGCTTCTTTTCTGGGAGCTTGTGCGGATTGCTGAAAGAAATTTGGGAGCACAACCACATGAAATCATGTGTGGGTTTTTTCCTGCGACGTGCTCCTTTGCATGTCGCAGAAAATCATTTCTTCGGCTCATACGTCATGGTTTTCGATCTCATCGTTGAGCTGGATGGCTTGTTCGGGGGAGCACGTCTGAGTCCACATCACACTGCACTGATCCACGTCATTCCAAAAGCAAAAAAATCGTCATGGTTTTGGATCTCGAACCTTGGATTTGTCGGGTTCATGCTTTTGATCTTTTGATGCACGGGCAGGGGGCACGCTAGCACGCTGGCACTGCAAGCGCGACAAACGAGACACCACCGCCTGGCCGTGCTTGTGGGTGCTGTGCAGCTGCTGGCGAATTGACAGCCACTGGCATTGCACAATTGTCATGGATGTGCACAGTGTGCATTGCACATGGCACCACGTGCACTGCACGCGTGCGGTGTGTCCGATCCACTGGGCCATCGCTAGATCGCATCGATCCCACCTGGCCACGCTGTGCGTGCAGCTGTGGCACGCTAGCACGCGTGCATGACTCTGGGACTCACACCAGAACGCCAATGTTGTGCTGCCGTTTTGTCACAATGCGTCGTGCAGCTTGCATCGTGATTGAAAGTGCCGTGCGCGCACGTCTGGGCGTGCGGGCATGCACGCACACAGGTCTCCAGTTGTCGCAGTTTTGAGGCATGAAAGGCCTTGCATACTTGTGCATCTTCATTCCTTGTGTGCTTTATTTTTCTCGCCCGATACGTGCCCAGCGAATGACATTTTTCCTTTTCTCAAACCGCAACAAATCAGCGGGTCCATGGAGCCTGCGTTCCGGTGTGGAGACATTCTGTTTCTCATGGGGGAGGGTACGGGTCCCCTCAAGGCGGGCGATGTCGTAGTTTTCAAAGTTAAAGAGAGGGACATACCGATCGTGCATGGAGTCATGGAAATACACGTGAAGTATATAAGTAAGAAATAACATATCACTTTGTCAACATCATTACTGCCTTTACCATCATCTTGAGCGTCTTCGTTGTGTCGTTTCTACCGTCGTCATCCACATCGCCCAGCACGTTGCCATTATTTTACCGCTCGTCTCATGTTCTCTCACTCTCAGACCGAACGGAAAATCGAGGATACTGACAAAGGGAGACAATAACCCCGTGGATGATAGAGGTCTCTATCATGCCATTACCGGGCAGCTGTGGTTGTCACAGTCAGATGTAATAGGCCGAGCAATGGGATATTTACCGTACGTCGGAATGGTGACGATCGCCCTCACAGACTACCCTTATCTTAAGGACCTGCTGGTTGGCCTCATATGCCTCTTTGTTCTCACGGGCAGGGAGGAAGAGTGATATGTAGATTGAGGAATGAAGGAGGAGGGAGCAATGGAATGAAAGGAAACCCCATGCGGATAATGTATCGGTTTTTGGTTTTCTTCACCGACAAGAAACTTCTGCGCGTGTGCATCATTGCTGGCTGATATTGCTATCTGGACGAAAAATTAATACCGCCAGAGTTGCTTGATAAGCTGAGCAAGAGCAAAAGGATGATGATAATTACGGTTAGTGAGGACGACTGATGCAGTTCATTGTTATAATCTATTACAACGCATTGCTTTCATAAGTCATGCGCATTTTTATATCTAGCTATAGACATCTAGATATATGTGCGTGACCCAACATGCCCTGCTGTAACAGTACAACGTGTATCGTTGGTGCACGCATGCGGCTTGCCAAGTGATATGGCAAAGATAAGGTATACGAACATCATTAACCCATTTGCATATGCATAGCTTTAATCGCCATGATGCTGTGATGTAATATCCTGATCGACCAAAGCAGACATGCGCGCTCTACAATGCATTTTACTCTGCTATGACTGCGTCTATTGTCTCTAGATCTTGAGACACAAATAGATATAACATAAAACTGCTGTAGCCACTGCTTTGAATAACTACGTTAAGATGACTATTGAAAAGATTTAATCACTTAATTACATCGTCTCATAGTCTTGTGAGCTCTTTTCTAGCAAGTAGTAGAATATTGTTTATATCCAGATTCTAGAGCGATTAGATATCAATTAGAATTATGCTTTTGGAATTATGTTGTCATTCATCCTGAATATGTTCTCTGGATCATACTGTTTTTTAATGCGTTGAAGTTTGGCTAAGTTCTTCCCATATACGTTTCGTTTTGACAAGCCTGTCGCCATCTCACACATCCCCTTTTCTAGCTCGGCTTCTCGATATTTATCGAGGTCCTCGTCTGTCAAATTTTTCGTGTCGTCCTCAGTCTTTGCATTTTCTTCCTCAACTTTTGAAACTTCTCCTTTGCTTTCTTCCTCTTTACCCCCTTCTGCATGCACTCCAACTTCACCCAGTACTGCGTAATGGCCCTTGGCGAAAGGCGTTAGTAGTTCCTTCACCTTTCTTACCCATGCAACGCTTTTACGGCGATTTTGAATATAATAGTCAGTACGAGGTTGCCCTTTCCATGACCCAATCACAATTATCCAGAAGCCTACATCTCTGTGAGGGTTTGCCGTGTCGGTTTCGTTCTTATCGGATACTGCACCACCCATCGGGGCGACCATTATGACGCATGAGCTGTTTGCATAGTATTCAAAGCTTCCAGAAACAAGCGCATCAAGAGTTTCAGCAAGTTTTGGAGACATTTTCGGCAAAAGGATGCCTGTCATATAATAGTTGCCCTTTTCATCAGGGGCAAACTTTTGTATCTCATTGTGATAGGAGCGAGGTTTCATGTTGTCTGAGATAGGCCAACCAATCTCCTTCCTGTGCTTGGCGAAGTACTTCTTCCCCACTTCGGGATCATCCACATAGAGCAGCATTTCCACAACCGGGCCGGCGCATGGCAGCACAAGTAAACCACCTGCTTTGTTATCCTTCGATTCAACGGTCACTGAAGCGAATTTCTGAATAAGGAAACTCCTATTTTTGAACCATCCTCCGAGGGGCATGTGTACCCTCTGTCCAGCAAAGATCTTCGGTGGAATGGGATGCAGACGTAGACGAAACCGAGTCACAACACCAAAGTTTCCCCCTCCCCCTTTGATAGCCCAAAACAAGTCCGAGTTGGTCTTTTCATCAGCAGTGATAAGGTTTCCATCAGGTGTGACCACGTCTACTTCGAGAAGGTTGTCGATTGCCAAGCCGAAGACTCTCTCCAAAAAACCATGCCCTCCTTGTATAATTAGCCCCCCGCAACCGGTGGAACCAACATGACCCGCCGTTGTTGCAAGATTGTACGGCGCAGTAGCTTCGTCAATATCACGCTGCAGACTACCGCCTGGCACGTCTACGTACTTTTCTTCGGGATTCACTTTCACCCCTCTCATCAGGGATAGATCGATGACGAAGGAATCAGACTTCAAAGATTGATGAGAATGTCTACCACATGCAATGCATAAAGGTATAGCTTGCTTCTTGTCACCAGGAGAAAAACAGTGTTTACGGTAGAACTTAAGACATTCTGAGACGTCATTGGGCGTCGAGCACAATGCTATTGCAGAAGGATAGCCCATTGCATCTATATTCCATGTTTTCGTACCTTTTTTACCTTTTAATTAACCATCACCACATAACTCAGGTCAAATACGCCAATATAAACGGATTACAGCACATGAATTACCGATGACACGCGCTTCATTGTATCCTTCCGGATCATCTGTAGGTGTTAAGAGATTCCCTTTCAATGCGGCTTTCAGTTGCTTCACTTCCTGATCACTAGCTGGAAGTGATACAGGATAATGAGGCGGTTGGACAGCCCATGGGTTGCTTAAACAGGCTCCCATCGTCTGCTACAAAATGGTTTAGGATAATATTCTCCAGTGCGGAACTCGTAGATCTAGATTTTTTTTGGGGGTTTTGGGAGTAATTCCTGCTAAAAGTTCAAGTCTTAAGGCAAAAATCTCCGTTTTAAAATTCCAAAATACACTATTAAACCGTTACGGATTCCAAAGTGGACAAGAAATATGGGGAAGTAAGTTAAGCTATATTTTTGTCTTTAATAAGATACATATTTATTGACGACTTAAAAACCAGTCAGTCGGTTAATGTAGAGCCCCAGGACTTGATTGGTGTCCTGAAATTGTTAAACGCGTGAACTTAAAAATAACAGGTCTCGGGAAATTCCCGAGCATTTTCCTTTTACGACAGCCAAAAGAACGTTCCGTACCTAAGATCACTTTTGGTTCCCTTGACCGCTGCGGCAGGTTCCTTTCGATGTCGCCTGCGAAATACCAGTGGCATTACCCTTTTGTCTAGGGAAATAAGGTATTTTTACGGTATCGACAGCGTCCGTCGCAATGGAAAGAAGCTTGGGCAAGACGGCGCAAATCATTGTCTCCCATGTGGTTCATTTCACATGAGTGGCCATGGTGTTCTCATCCCTTCACGCAGCCTTGGAGTGTGCCTCTGATGGGTTGCAGCTGATTTTTTGTGTCTCTTCACCAACAGGGTGCTGACAAGTCCTTGCAACGAGTGTTGTTGAGGCTCTGCTGCGTGCAAATGCCTGTCTCCCATGTGGTTCTGGCGCATGCAGTTTTTGATCAACGCTTTGTTCATTGTTCATTGTTCATTGTTCATTGTTCATTGTTCATTGTTCATTGTTCATTGTTCATTGTGGTTCTGGCGCATGCAGATTTGATCAACGCTTTGTTCATTGTTCATTGTTCATTGTTCATCGTCATCGTTGCTTCGCTGATTTTTTTGCGATGCAGCAGGCTGATGACATTGTCTGATCGCTTGTGTCTCATCACCAACAGGGTGCTGACAAGTCCTTGCGACGAGTGTTGTTGAGGCTCTGCTGCATGCAAACGCCTGTCTCCCGTGTGGTTCTGGCGCATGCAGATTTGATCAACGCTTTGTTCATTGTTCATTGTTCATTGCCACGGCCCAGCTGAGGGAGCCAGATTGCACGGGAGCAGCCCTGCCACGTCGGTCCGCAAGGTTGCACGTTGAGGCCGGCCCGGGGAACAGTGACACCAAACAGCTGCGACGCTGACTCGCGCATGCGGTGGGAATCCGGCCTCACCCTTGAGATCGTTCGAATCTGGAATTTCATGATGGTTTCAAATTGCACTGTGTGGGGGAGAGGGGTGCAGGGCAATGAGTCTCACACGTGTGAGGGCTCTCTTCACATCTCATTGTTTGCGCTGCGAATGCGAAAAGGCCATGGACCCTGTCAGCATGAAGTGTGTGATGCTGGGCAACTCGAACATTGGGAAGACCTGTCTCGTCAGCAGATTCCTGAGGCAGCTCCACCCCAATGCATCAAATCGTGACGTCCGAAATGCCGGTTTCAATGCCTTTTCAAACCATCCGCAGGGATGTTTTCAAGCCAGATGCTGCTCCAACTGTTGGCACTGATCACTGCATCAGGCGTTCGAACTGTCACAGCCATCCTCCACACCACTGGAACGGAAGTCACACACGACGATGTCGGTGCGTGGGACACAGCAGGGAGCGAACGATGTCGTTCGGCAGTCGTTTGGTCTGTCTCAGTGTTTCTCTTCCTTCGATCTCATGATTGTGGAAGTGAGTGCAGGCCAAGAGAGCTGCTTGGTGGTCAAATCTCACTCTGAATTGGCGCAACACGAAAGTGCGCACGGCGCACAACGAGGTTGCGTTGAGGCCTGTGTCAGCGTGCACGAGCAGGGTCGTTGAACGTCCATCGATCAGGTGCTCTCACAGTCTGTGCACGACAGGCGGGTGCGTCTGAACGTTGTGCAGTTTGTTGTTCAGACTGGCCAGTTGCAATTGAGGAATGCGAGCTGACAAGGTGAAGTTTTGAAGTTCTTTCGTCTCCGTGTTCTTCAGGTTGCAAACTTGACAGGATCAGGACACAGCTGGATGGCAGGACAAGCTGGCAAGCCACCAAGGCGGCCGCCATTCCAGCATTGTCGTCCAGCAGTGTGCACAATTGCTGCGCTGCGTTTTGATCAAGAGCTGCGCAATGGTTCGCACGTGCAGCAGACGTGTGTTTTGCTTCATTGCTGCACAGAACAGCCGAGTTGTGACTCCCATTCACCACTCTGATGAGTGCAAACAAATAAGCTCTCTGCAGCTCAATGCAATTTTGGATCCGCATTGAACCTGGCGATGTCCATGCATCGTGAATGCTGCACATGAATGCTACACCATGATCTCTAGATCTGTTTCACGTGCATTTGTGCAATCTGCAAGGAGGTTGGAACTGCAGCATGCATGTTGGGGTTAGTTTGTCGGAAACGCCCTGGCATGCCTTGCCGATTCACACAACACCAATTCATGCAACTGTGTGATGGTGATCGTCTCAATTGCTTGTCATTTGGGTTTTAGGTACTTTCCTACTAAACCGATGACTAGATGTAGCAAATTCCACGGTATTGAGAACATTTCCATTGCTGATCGCTCTACGAGGTACACATGTCAACCCGTTTGAAGCCTCCTTCTTCATGGAGAGCCTTCTCGATGCCATTTAAATGTGCAAATCCAACGACGCCGACTACTTTCTTGAAACTGAGTTCAGATTAACTCTAGTCATTGGATACATAACAATCTCACTCAAACTCATTTAGCGTTAAACAGGGGAAAAAAAGAAAGAGGGGGGAATAAGGTGAATGGGGGTACTTGCATAAAGAACAGTTTTTAGTTACAACTTCTTTTTCAAAGCTCCTTGAAGCGACGTGGCCATATATAAATCCCTTTCACCTGAAATAAGTCAACGCACCGGAAAATTTTACAAACATAATGACATAAATAATTGTCGATACGTGCTTTCAAAGAGCTGCGTACACAAGCAGCATTAAGTTTGTGTTCGGATGTATTTATTCGATCTACCGGTTATTAACATTAAAAAGCCCACGAAAAAGCCCACGAAGCAAAGACGATAATATAGTGTTTTGTACAAAATGTGGTAGCATCGCCTTTTTGATATCGAAATGAATAGATCATGCTTTATCTAATACGACCAATGAGAGCCTCATATAGCTGCGGCGACTTTTTCTGCATGTAAGCCTGCAACTTCGCCACTGTGTCGCGATTTTTCAGCTGCTCTATTTGAAGGCTGAGTTCTGTGTATACAGCAGCAGGTCCAGGCACAGTTATGATAGAGTGATTAACGACAGCATGTTGATGATTCAACACCCATAACCCAAATGGCAAATAAAAATTCCGCAATCGAATGTACAGGATGATCTCAGTGGAACATTCAACATCGTTAGGTTCTTACGTGCAGGGTTACTGGGATCTTCTGCAGGGTCGAAACCAAGCTCCTTCAGCTCGTTAGAATCTTCCCATTTGAAAGACCAAAACCCAGAAGTGTTACACAACGATATAGATATTTGAATGCATTGTTTACATATGGAAATGGCGTGTGTGTATTACTGACGCACCATACCACACCTAGCATGTACATTCACGAAAGTTGGGAAGACATGCGCGAAGAAGAATGAGACTCATGTAAATACCAGGGGAGAGGAGGTCTTGAATGTCCGAGGTCGAAGCAGCCTCTGCTAGCCGATTAAATGTCTCGTCAATTGGCCTGTCGCCGAGCAGTATCGGCACCGAATTCCGTTGTGCCTAGATGATAGTGAGGGATATGGTAGCAATTTATTACAATGAATCAGCACCATTTAATGCTCTTTCATTACACCAGGATTATTACACAGGAGAAATTAATGCAATGAACTAACGTAGCGAAAGCAGGCAACTTTCTCCGCGACACAAAAATCAGTGTCGCTCGACAGGAATCTTTGGCATTTTCAATGCCGTTAAAATTGCGAGGGTTGTATCTTCATCGTTGTTTCTTGGCGGTAACTGAGCTGCTTAGTCAGCATCAGCTATCACTGTAAGCTCTCGCGAATTTAAAATTATAAGAAAATAATCTTACTATGCAAAAATTGTGGAGACTGAAAATCGAGAAAATATATTAAAGCACGTAATATTGCTTGGATATTACGTATTCGAATGCCGCGATGAACTCTCCTCCGACGGTGAAGCCCTCATTACCCATTCCCTATGAGGATGATAATGATGATTTCTAAAAATTAATGGAAATTGCTGCAATTTTAGCTTAACGACGGCAGAACAGCACACGATTATCATTCATCGAAAAATGCTGACAACTCTCAGAATAATTGCGCCGGTGTGCAATCACACAGAGTACGACGGTCTCTTATTCCTCTTCTTCCTCTTATAACCCCTGCATTTAACTTCCATTGATCAAACTACATATAACTCCACCTCGTACATCCTTGAAATAAGCTTGCCTATCACCGCTCCTAGAACCAGCTGCCTAATAATCGATTGAAATGAAGATGAGTCTTGACCCAAAAACAGCGGCTACGTCATTAACCAACAAACACGTAGCTAGAACATATCTCATGAAGGAATGGTGTTTCCAGCGGCTTCGTTTCTCACATTCTATCTCTAACATGATGGTGTGATATCTATTTGATCGCACTTTGGATGCGCAAGGGCCTGAAGCCCGTTCTTTATCTTCTGTAGCAATGTCGGCGGCTTTTCGCCGACAACCTCTCCTGAAAGGCAAACGACCGTCACGACAGGCTATTCTAATCACGTTTAGGCGCGCCTTCTTTCTCATGCTCTTTACTAAATCACGATACGAGATTTAGATCGAAGCAGGCTTCTCTCTTACGCAGCTGCACAATTCTATTACGATTGGCAGCATCGTTGCTGTAGTTGTTTTTGTTGTCTCCCCCCCCGGCCGCGATTCTCTTTGCGTCCAGCTCTACCATGATGAGGTCTGGGGCTACCCCGTCGATGACCTGCTGCGCGAGCAAAGCGCTGGAACAAAGGGAAACGTGGAAGGGGGGAGATTAATATGAGGCTAAGTCGGATTCATCAACGCAAATTATCAACGAGTACTAATGATTATCAGCGGCATCATCACCATCATCACCATCATTCTGCTATATCATTGTTGGAATCGTTCTCGTTCAATGGCAATATAACAGAGGCGTGTCGCAACCTAGAATTGGAGATGTGCGCCGTGCCGATGAGAAAGATCTCGTTGTTGTCCGCATCTCTGTTGGTGGAGAGGAGGGTAGAGGGGAGGGACGAGGAGATGGGGGGTGAAGGGAAGGAAGGTGGGGAGATGGGGGGTGAAGGGAAGGAAGGTCACTGAGAGAAAGAGGGAGAATAGTGCGACAGATACTTCTGAGTTTGTATTGCTTCAGCCTTTGGTTGTCATCTCTGCCGGTACTGCAGTTGGATGCATGGCGAGCCAAATAGCAGTCTCTTGAACATGCGTGCAAGAATCAAATAACACCCAAAACCTGAGATGTGTGACAGCAACGTTGCACGTCTTTGGTCCTGAGGGCTTGGGCTGATAAGGTGAAATGATGTGATGACGTCAACTCCGGACTACATGGAGCAAAACTCATTTTTGTTCCGACCCAATAACTACGTATACGGCAGCAAAATTACTCATCTATGTATCATCCCATTTCCCCCCCACTGGCAGCTTTTTCAGCAAAATAAAAGAAGGGGCGTTTGAATGTGTACCCGTGCTCTCGAAGCATAGTTTTCATCCTCCGGGTCAGAAAAATACAGGAACGTCAAGTCCCTCTTGACTAACTCTGTACAGGGAACCATGCTTTAATTGAACGAAATGCGTACATGTGCGTATCCCGGCATATGTGTGCCCAAGTGATAAATAGTCTCTTATAATTTCAATCCAAATGTAAAGACAATAATATACGAATAGCTTTGGTGACACAACAGTGAATCAATCACACAAATGGCATTCTTTGTCCTGCGGAAATCAGCTGGTGAGTTGCCTTAAAGTAAAATTGCAATTCTACATATATTGATGCTTCTTCTTCATTTAAGCGAAATTCCAGGCGAAATGAATGTAAAAATAAATCAAATGCTGCGGATATGGTTAGTAACAGTTTCGCACTTGTTGCAGCCTCTGCTGGGCCTAGCACGTTGAGAATCCGTGCACCAGCCACCAGTCCAAGCCCTCGGGCCTAATTAGACGAAAAACAGGGAGCAGCCCATGCTATGTAAGAGATCATAGAAGCATGCATGCGCTCTAAGCTACGATGCATGTTCAACTAACTTCGCAATTGTACAGATCATTAAAGCAGGAAAATCTACCAATGCACTGGCTAGACCCCTTCGCTTGACAGCTTGATTACTTGCATCTTGGGGTTGTTGTTGCTGCGGCTGCTGTTGCATTTCGTGGAAGGCATCGCTCTTCGCGTCAGCCGTTCGCATGGTAAAATGACCGAAGCCGCTTGTTATAACCTCATTAGCCCGTTTTCTCCCTGTCGCGGTTGCGTCTGCTCCGCCTACGGTCTCTTGGAACATTTTATCACTGCCATGAGAGGTGGACGTTACACGAGCTGCTATGTTGTGGTGATTCCTTGAAGAACAGTGCCTGCTGGAATCCCCTGTGTTCGTCACAGATATAGAGGGTTAGCGAGGCGGGTCGATTAGAGAGCATCTTATTCGCTGCGATTCGAACGGGTTTTTCGCAGAAGAAGAAGTCAAGGCTGATTATTGGGCATAGGCATGTACTTAACTTTTTTGGAGAATTACCTTTGGGTCCCGGAAAAATTGATTCGAATCGTAGCTGTGGCCTTATTGAGGTGAGGCGTACATGCTGCCCCCTCACCCGCGCCAGCTGTTCGACACACCCATACGCATCCCACAAGCACCATATTAATACGTAGCGTTACATCGAGAGGCTTTTCTCAAACGGTTTTTCGCTGACATTCTCACCGTGAGTCTCGGTTGTGGCGACGTCGTTGCATTTTGTGCTGCTTTAAAGCAGCACACGGTGGCGAGGGCTACTAAAGCCACCACGAACGGCCATCCTCCGAGTCTAACGATGTTATATCTTTTGAGTGTTTTGTTTCTATTATTATTTGTTGTTGAGTGAGGGGGGCAGACCTCTTGGGGTGGCCGCGTGATGCTTCCATGGGATCTGACGAGAGAATTTAGCAGAAAGTTTGGGATTGAAATTTATCAGATGTTTCCGCCTGTAAATCATTTATATATATTGAACAAATACACAACAAATACAACATTTTCCAATTGGCTGGATGTGTTGAAGTCGGTCTAAAGAAAATAACTTAACCCGAGAATATCTGTGGAATTGATTTATATCATAGGCTCGCTAGGTATTATTTTCTTAGGATATTTTTGGGTTATTTTGGTTTTTGAATAATGGCAACAACTACAACAACAGCAACTTCGACAGCCTTTCGCCTGTGAGCAACACCCGACTAACGCTCTCGTGAAGGTGCACAAACTGAAGGAAGGGTCTATATAGGGGGGGGGAGGGGGGGGGATGGGGGGGGGGGGGAGAGCATCTTTGATCATCATGCGAGCTCCATCCGTGATTTCAATGTTGATTTCGGATCCAACTAGGGAAATGTGGCGCAGAACCGTTCCATGCAGGCGCTCCTTCCCCCGATTTCTGTCAGTGTAGATAACCTGTCCTCGCCCACCTCAAGGGACATCCCCCCCTCCCTGCTGCGTAGACACGCATAAAGAATGAAGATTAGAAGGTCGGCAAAGCATAGTGCGGCTGGGAGCGGCGCAACACAAGCAGGACTGGGTTCGAAGAATGACGCCATCGAAACGACAACGACGACGCACAGAAAAAGCTCGGCTGATGCCGGGAGCAGCACACCTCATACGCCCCGTGGCCAGGAAAGGTAAGAATTGCGCCTTGGTTTTTATGATATTGTGCTGTGGGCTATAACCCATAAGTATCTGGAGTAAGGAGAGCGATTGCCTGTGCTCTTGGTGTTTGCTAGCAGCGGCCTTCGTTTCTTTGGTCTGGGAGTTGCAGCTGGCGCATTTCTGCTGATCCTCGCGGTATATCCTATTTCATCATCACCCAAAAACAAATATTTATGGTTCGTCGAGTCTATTCATGAAAGCCCCCCCTTGATGACTTCCTCGCCTCGCCCTTTCCGCTCCTTACCTTCTTCTTGGCAGACCATGCTATTCCCGGATACGAACGACCAAAGATCCTCTTCCTCTTTAGGTGAGTAAAACATCGAAACTGAGCAGAACAGGATAGCTAGCGAGATGCCTTTTTCGCCTCGACGTCTTCATTGTGTGTGTGAGACTCTTAAACTAAAGCACTGCTGCGCTCACGTCAGGAGGTACTTCAGCCCTGCTGGCACACCCCATGCATTCCCTTCCCACCCTTCCTCTCTTCTCTCCGGCGAACACAACTGCGAAGACCATCGCCACCGCACCTCTTGAGGAGGCACCCCACTCGAGAAAAGATAACGGCGGCGAGAGTCAGGACGACGAATGGAGCAGGCGGCCAACAGAAAGAGAAGTTTCGAGTGTTCCGCTCGTCGATGATTCGAGCTTTCAACAAGCACCAGGTAGTAACAAAAGCTGTGGTATGCTATCATCATCGTCGTCGTCGTCGCTGTCTTCGTGCTTCAGTATAATTATCTACCCCGTCCTCTTTCTTCTGTATCGCCTCCTCAGCTGTGGCACGGGATTTTTCAAGTTGCGAGAAAAAGGCGTTAGGATGGGAGAAATATTCGGTCTGCTCAATGCAATGCACTACTGCTACTGTGTATAATAGTGAGGAATTTAGCAGTAGTCGTGGAGAGAAGCTGGACACACACACACACACACGCACACACACACACACAAACACAGACACACATTTAGTCATAGTTGTTTAGCATTAAAAATGCGTTTCTCATTCTCACTGTACATTACCTCTCCCTCTCTCTCTCTCTCTCTCTCTCTCTCTCTCTCTCTCTCTCTCCCTCTCCCTGATACTAGAATTGGCTATCTACGCGTGTGGAAACAGTCTGTGGCGGAGGGTAAACGTTCTCACCTCACCACCACAGCAGCTTTCTCCCTACTAAAGCCCGCCACACGGGGTGACAACTGACCGGCCAATTGCTGCGATTGATGTTTTTTAATACTCATCGCTTCAGGCTTTCTGAGCTGAAATGCGTGACATTTCCCTATCATAACCCCCCCCGGGCATTTTTCTGCTTCGGATCCAACATCGTGGAGGAGAGAGTGGGAGAAGGGCTAAAATGGTAGGCGGGTTTCGATATCTTATGGCTTTACACCTCATCATCTTCGTCGTCGCCATTCCCCCCCATCGTCTACCCCGCGCGTGCGTGTGAGTGATAGGTATTCTCATCTCGTTTTTCCAGGACGGCCTTCTGCAAGAGGACGTCTGTTTGGCACCGCCGCAGCTTCTGGGACGAGATGGGAGTGTCGATGCCTCTTTACTCTGGCGGGATGGGCTCGTTGAATATCATAGAGGACGAAAGCTCGCGACCCTCCCCCCCACCCGGTACTGACCGCGGAGAGAAAGAGAGAGGGGGGGGATTGGTGTGTGTGTGTGTGTGTGTGTGTGTGTGTGTGTGAAACCCCCTCGATGCGTGAGACAACACCACCCACAATATGAGAGAGAGAGTGGAGAGAGAGAGAGAGAGAGAGAGAGAGAATATGGGGATGAGGGGGAGGTAATACTAATCAATCTGGTGTGAATGCCTACTCACCATGAAATGACATCACGCTGCTTCTTTTCCGCCCCTTACCCCCCCCCCTAATCCCCCCTTCCCTCCCTCCTATAATTTTCAGAGGCCATGCCGTTTCCGTTCTCGTACATCGCACGCACAGACTGCCCTAATCGCAACCCAGCGCACTGCATGGCCGACCCCCAGCTGGGCTTTCTTATCCGGGAGATACTGGGGTAACGACTTCTTGCATTTCACAACGGATTGACTGAGACACTGCCAGTCAACAACAGGGAGGGGGGATTGGCTCTGCGTGTCGTTTTAGCAGGATGCGTGTCACCGCGGTAGAAACACATGATCATGACGGCAATAAATTCAGGTACGAGAGATCCAAGTCGCGTACTGTCCTCGCCGACCCTGGGATGTCGGAGAAATATGCGTGGGGAACGGTGTTTGGCGCTGTGCGTATGAGCATCAAAGACGCTGTTCAGCAGGACCATGATGCTGCCCATGAAGGCGGTTCCACGCGAATGCTCCTCTCTCACGTGTGTAAATATAAAGCCGATGTAGAGTCAATGTAATGGGGCATATATCGGCTGTGTGCCCTTCTGCATGCACACGCTCTCGTCACCACCTATCACTGTCTTCGGCATCACCAACTTCCCCCCCTCCTCTCCCTCTTTTTCTCTTTCCTTCTTCCCGATTATATAGGCTGCTTTCAGCCCCGGGCCGATGTACGCTCCGCATTGGCAGGGCAGCAGAGACGACAAGAAGTGTGAGGGGCGGTCTCAGATCCTCCTCGACTACCAGGGCAGGATATACCCCTCGCATTTCGAGGCTCTCCGGAGCGGCGAAGAAGGAGGCGGGGACGGGTTTTCGACTGGGAAAGTGCTGCTGGACGACTACTGCGGGTAGTGTAAAGATGCGGTGCGCGCGCGCGCGCGTGTGTGTGCGCGCACTGGTGTAATCGCAAAGAAAACAGTAATTACTAAGACTCCGCCTCCCTCCCCTCCCCTCCCCTCCCCTCCCCTCTAGGTGGCTGGCGAAGGAGATGACTGCTAATAGTCTCTCCGGACGTTTCACGTCCTCTCCCTACCATAGAACGGTGAACCACCGCTTTTCATGTCGTGATAATGGGGTGATGGCGACGATGATGATGATGACGATGATCTGTACTTGAATATATATATATATATATATATATATATATATATATACACACACACACACAACATTATATCAGGATATTGGTTCTTAACTGATTTAGCTACACAAACATACACAGACAGACACAGAGCCTGAGAGAGAGAGAGAGAGAGAGAGAGAGAGAGAGAGAGACTCAACTTTTGCATACCATTCCGATCCCTATGCTAATATTCGTAGATACGAGCTTGCGAATCAATGCCCCACCTTTATGCACACTCATCATCTTCTTCTTCTTCTTCTTCGTCATCTCCTCCTCCTCCTCCTCCTCCTCCTCCTCCTCCTTCTCCTCCTTTCGCAGTCCTTCCCAACATCCCACCGCCTCTACTGTTGTTGCGCATCATATGACACCCAATCGATAATCACCACAGGTGCTGTCCCTCGCCAAGTGCAAAGATCCCTTTCGATCGGTATTAGAATATTTTACTAACCCGCGCTCGGGCGCTTCCAACCCAGCTGTAGCCCTCCGCCGTGGCCCTCGCGAAGAGCTCAGACACGCCCCCACCTACATCTCCAATCCGCCACTTAAAATGACCTCGTGCCGTTCGCGAGTCGCATAGCTGACGTCACCGTGGCATTGCATTCAGGTAATTAGCCGGTGGGCCAGCCGTGGAGACTCGGAAACGGCAGCAGCATCAGCAATAGCACCCGAGCAGAGCGCCGATAACGTCTTCTCCGTGAATCGCCACGGCGTGGTCCTGGTCCTCACACGGCATAATTCCGGGGGTGGGCGGGGAGGGGCGACTCTCGGAAACGGCCGACAAATCACGAATCTTCGCGATTTGCTGGAAGGGCTCGCCGATGAGCCGGGCATTGACCGCCCAATAGTAACGGTCAATCCAGGGATGGAGACCTATCTCGCGCAGTTTGGCCTCGTCGCCTCTGCCGCAGTGGTTCGTCCCACGCGCGCCATCATCATCAGCGTTGCGCCTTCTTCACTTTCACCTGATTTCCACCACACCGCCCTTGCGAACACGAGGAGGGCGCTTTCGCTCATGTTGTCGTGAACTTCGCCGCCGTTGCCGCTGCTGCGATTTCGCTTCCTTTCGTTGATCATTCACCCAATCATTTATTCTTCGTGTCGGCCCGCTGCCCTGTTCCCAGGTGGTCGGCATGCACGGCGGGGCGTTGTGGGGCGCCTCCAGATGGATGAGGGAGGACCAAGCGATGATCGAGGTACTGCCGATTCTCGGGCCTGGAGATACGTGCATGAAGGCCAAGATGTTCGGCACGCAATATAACGCTCACGTCTGCTCCGAATGTAAGTTTGGAAGTTTGGAAGTATCGTGTATGTAGGGGAGGGGGGGGGGGGGGGGGCATCTGTGACGAGTACGATGTCTATCGAAGGCGCCACCTCAACTGAAAATCGGCTCGTTGCGAATCAGGCCGCGGCCGCGACAAGAGCGGTGCTGTAGATGTTCCCGCTGTCGTGAAAGAGGTGGTATCCGTTCTTTCTCGACGTCGCTCGGCCTACCAGCCAGACAAACACGACACGCGGTGCTCGGAAATACCCGCAATGACGCGAGGGAGATAGCTATGCAGGCGTCCGATTTTAATATATATATATATATATATATATATATATATATTTATCATGGATTTTTAATTCTCCTATGAGAGAGTTTGTGTGTGTGAGTGCGTGCGTGTGTGGTGTACGTGAGAGAGAGAGAGAGAGAGAGAGAGAGAGAGAGAGAGGAATATAAATTGCACGCACACACAGAAGTGGACACATCGTATGCACTAAGCATGTCATATATAGCACCTACTGCATGGGTTTGTTATTAATATGAGTCATGTATGGTCGTCGTGTGCTACTGCGCCCGCACCCCGATTATTTTAAATGGTTCTAATATAATAACACTGATTGGAAAGTACCAATTCTTCGTTGTTACTCGTCAACAACTGCGTCCTTAGCTTCTTGCAACGCATATCTGTCGAGTTCCGTAACCGTTTGTTATTTGATATAGATATGCGCGCGAGCACATTGAGCCCGCTATGTATGCCTATTATATTAAACTACTGACTACCGAGACGAGTATAATAAAATAATGACGGTTTGCAATAGTCGCCCTAATGTGAGACGGACGTAATGAAACAAATTCATTATAACAATGCTCATCCTTATGTGTAGCTATGCAGTGTAGCAGCGGCTGCGGCGCTTTCTATATTGTGCCTGTCCACATGCTCATGCATGGCTACAGCACGCAACCTCGCTCATCTTTGATGCTTGCCTACGTGCGCGCGCCCTAATAGCAGCCTAATGGGCCATTGTGACTGCATGTACTTTTCAAACGGATGGCTCGGCGGCACGTACGTGAAACAGAGCTTCCCACCATTTAGTACATGACAAGAGATGAGCAGATAGTGATACATGCACGCATTTCTAGACTTATCTTCTAATAGAGCTACGCATTCCCTAGCTCGCTGCTATCGTGCTCCAAAGCGGCGTAGCTGCCGGCGGGTCCCGTACTTGATTTTTGCTCAATACTTTTATTTTCGTGCTTTTCGTCCAGTAGATTTTGAAGCGCAGTAGGTTTCCGGCTGTTGTCTGATGTATATATATATATATATATATATATATATAAATGTACATATATATAATATTTATAAATGTTTCTCTCTCTCTCTCTCTCTCTCTCTCTCTCTCTGTACGTATGTGTGTGTGTGTGTGTGTGTGTGTAATTGTGTTGTGTATCAATAAGCTTCGGCGAAACAAGGCACGCGATGGAGAGGATCCTAAATCTGCTATCTTTTGGGAAACTCAAGATGGAAGCAGAAGTTCCAGGCCAGTGTTCGGACGTACACCCTGACTATCCTCATTTCGGAAGTCAGTAGTTACGATCTAACTCATTTCTTGCTTCTGCCTCATGACCTTTCAAATGCGGTGTCCACGGCCCCTCTTCCCCGTTCAGCATCGCAAGAATGTGCTGCCGCATGCGCAGGCCGAACACGATGATCATGCAAAAGTGGGGTATGTACCTACCACACCAAACCACACCATCACTTGATAACTATATATATATATATATATATATATATATATATATATACATATGTGTGTGTGTGTGTGTGTGTGTGTGTGTGTGATTGATCGGAATTAGATAAAAATACGATATGGCGTGCTAGATATCGAAGAGCT